>CABEEJ010004053.1:29873-71067 GCA_901482245.1 Timema douglasi
TTCGCACTCTGGTGCATTTTTGTCTTGGAGGTCGCAAATAATAGAAAGTTATGGTTATGTTTCTTCTGCATAAACAAAAAGGTTGTTAAATGTGGGGCCGCGAACTATCTAAGAGATACACGGCTGTGTTTTGTAATGTTTATTATTTGTATACTTAGGGTTGTTAGTGGGTCGGGACAGTTCCCGTTATGTTTAAAATGTTTATTTACCTAGGATCGTTAGTGAGTCTAGATAGCTTATTGTAATGTTTATTATATTTATAAATATATGTTTATGGTTGTTAAGGAGATTTGGGATAGTTTATTGTTATGTTTAAAAAATATAAGTTTATGGGTTCTTAATAGTGGGGCCGCGGGCCACCTAGCTCACAAATCTCCGAACGGGGTCCAACTTATTGCTTAAAGGATGGAGTTACTATTGGCGGGCTCGAAAACTTGGTATTCATTTTGGTGCTATTGATATGCCTATCGGCTGCTCTAGTTAACAATGGGGTCTTGGCTCCCTTTGGGCTATGCTAGAGCTTTAGTCGAATCTGAGCTATTATTTGAGAATTGTAGCGTTCAATGTATGTAAGGAGACCAATTTATCAGCAACTTCGGGGTCACTCGTTGGCGGTGCCACTTCTAGGGTCTTGAGATAAGACAGAAAATATCTTGCTATTGTTGTATCGCCCTTCTGGCCGTGGCATGTGTTTATGTGCTACTTCGCACGTTTGGCGTATGTTGCCGCTTGGTATTTGTAAACTCTAATGTCCCGCTCCCCTATCGAGCAGTATTATGTTTGAATGAATAAAAATTATAACTCTCTTGTTTCCGCCTCTGTCCATTATTTGATTGGGATGATGAGGGAGGCTGGGTGCAATCCAATACATTGAATACACGGCTAAGACGACCATTATAATTTTCTCTCTATGTTCTCCTTTGTTTGTAATAATAGTCTTCTATACCTTAAAATATATAAAATTAAATAATCTCGAAATGGTCAGTTGACAAAATGTTTTGGTATGCTGACAAAACAATGGTGATCTAGGGGAAGACAGGACGTGGAGAGCTCTTGCCTAATAAGATGTCAATTTCCAACCTAATGGCTATATTATAGTTTCTTGTAGACGGTGTTAAAATTTATAATGGCAAACTTACATATCAGCCGGTCTATCGCGTCTAATTCACTCCAAACATCAGGGATCGAATTTTCACTGGCATTAGTAGGGTCCTGGTGGCTGAAGGCTGACGATGGCGTGAGGATGGCGTCGCTGTGCAAATCACCGACCTGTTCTAGGTTGTGAACCGGTACAGGGCCCATCTTCGTTTCGCTGCTGTCAATAGATTGCGCCCGCACACAGACTGTTAAATCCCGGGTGGGTGATACTTTCTCCCTCAGGTCGGTGTCCAGCTTGTACGGATCCCAATATTCTGAAACTAAATAAATATATATTAATTACGATCGTATGGGACAAAAACATTTCCAATTCTATAAAATATATAGCAGGACGCTAATTACCCATGGACCATTCGCCATCCAAAAGGAAAATTCCATTCTCGCTAAAAATTTCTAAAGGGTCCGAGCTACCTGGCGCTACCGACGCTTTAGGTGAAGGGGGTGAGTTTCCTTGAAAGTCTGCCAAAGTAACAATTAACTCTGTACACTTAAGACGTAATACGCAAAATAGTTACAATTAAAACCTGCAAAACATTTTAAATCATACCTGGATTTATGTAAAGGTGGAGGCTTCTTATTGGTCGATACATTGTTTCCACATCGGTGATTGCACGTGCCCGGGCTATTTATAGTTATCTGGTATTAACGATAGCTCTCCCACCGAGGATGGATGCCTTTCTCCGCTGCTGTCTAGAGGGATCCTATATTCCATGAAGGACTGTCAATCATATTTATTTTTCCAACAGTGCAAATATGGGTACACCTCTTGCCCTGTGATGGATGAGGTAGGGGTTTAAGTCCCTTAAAGGGCAACAAACTCTAATTACTTCACATGTCAATCTATGGCAAATGCTGTTACACATTTCGCCTGGTATAAATCAGCTCTTATCTCACGCTTGCCTGAAGAGCTTAGTTCGAATTCCTTTCATCCGTGTGTACTGATGCAGGTTTCCTTCCTCATCTTCCATAGCTTATGCCCCTGACCGATAGAAAGACGCAGTTCTAAATACCGATAAGCTTAATTTAGTAGTTATTAGCAGGGAGGTAGGGGCGATTATATCCAGGTCGACCATGTCACTCGGCCCTCACACAAGTACAAGTACATTTTACATCTTCCTCAGCACTGATAATAACTTGCGAATTTATTTATTATTTCGTCAAAATATAGTTGTTAAAATTTAATTAAAGATACTCAATTCAATATTATCTAAGAATTAATGCAAGTCTTAAATATAATTCCGACAAAATATAGTTGCGACCATTAAATTATTTTTTCTGTTGTTTTAATTGACTCGAGGAATAAAACGATTGTTTCTTTTCTCCCCCTTTATTCTTGATTAGCAATCTAGCATCACAATGCATTTTATAATATTATTTGTATACTTACATCGAGAGTCACATGGTCTAAGGCGTCACTAGATGGCTAGTGACAGAGTGATCGACGTTTGAATCAAATGCTGGTATACATTCTACCTGGCCGACCAACAAAATGGTGGGGGGTTCAGGAAGTACGTTTGTTATATCACACATTAGCTATGCTAAAATATTGAGGTTCGAATCTCGGTTTGCACGCCGTCTAAATGTCAGGCTCATCTAATTCTGTCGGGGTTGGGGAGGAGGAGGCTGGGGGGGGGGGATCGAATCCTTGGTCCCAGAGTGGGTATTAGAAAGCACATCTGAACCTGTGGCCTTCAAAAGGTCACCACAGATGGGCCAAGCGGCCTTGGTGCTGGGAGAAAACACATATGAACCAGCGACCTTCAGAAGGCCATGACCGATTTATCAAGTGGCCTTGGGGGCGAGGGGTTCATGACTCTTCAACAGGGTCGCTGCCACCCCCCTTCAAAATTTATAACAAGTTACGATTGTTGTGACATCCGACAACCCCACTGACCTCATTTAGAGAGGGGTATAACGAAGTGAGGGGAGGTTGATGAAGTGAAAGGCAGTCCAACAGAGTATTGTGAGAGGGAACAGTCAGTGTAACTTAGTTCGTTCTGTTCCGTGGAAATTTAAGGAGGTTGGGGAGTGAGGGGTAAAGTGAAAGGGGCCTTACTGCTGGGAACCATCTCTCACACTCTTCGCTACGCTGCCATCAGGAGAGCTTCATGCTCTGTGCTGATGCCATGGGAAGAGCGCCTGACTCCATGGACACCACGCCAATAAATGAAAAATAAACTCCAACTCCCCGTTCCAATCCTAAACATACATAAAAAAACAATGAGTAAAACAATGAGCACAAATAAACTAGCAATAAGCATACGCAGATAGCCAAAGAGCAAAAATAAAATAGCAATAAACATACACAAATAACCAATAAGCAAAAATAATAAAACAAATTAGAAAAGAATTAAACAAGTTTGGAACACTGGAAAGGGGGCCAGGAGGAGGGGAGGGCGTCAGCAGGAATGATGATGGAGGGGAGGGGGAAGCTAACAGCCAATCAGAGAGCGAGGGGTGTGTCACGTGACCATCCCTAAGCCAATCAGAGCGCTGTTCCTATACGCTCCACTAGATAGATATGCTTATGTAGTAACTACGCTAATGTGTTAGGAATGAAAGTTAATTTTATTAGGATGTGTACCCGCATTTGCAAGAATAAAAAGATTAGGAAACCATTTAAGAAAAACCACCCTCAGTACATCAAATTGGAATCAAACTATGATCACCCATTATCGGAAGTTTTGCCTATTTTGAGAGTAGAGCATTAGACCATGCACCCACAAAAGTTGGTAAAAAATTGGTTTTTGTTTTAAAATTTTCAAGAAAAGGCTATATCCTGAGACTGAATAAGAGTATTTTAACTTTTATGAAACATTCAATGTTTAATTGTACATACTTCATGATATATACACAATATTTAAATTATCTTATAAATTCTTAAGGCGCCAATGTTAACAAAAGTCAACTCTACTTTAAGCAAACAGAAAAGTATTTATGCTCCAAATCATAAAAAGAGAGACTAAAAATAAAGAAGTTTATTTGTTTAAAACTTTCAGCAAAATACAGAATTTTTATGCCTTCAGCAATTTATTTAATTATCTGAGAAATAATTTAATATGGAATGACTGGAAACCCTGGTATCACTCTAATGCTACTTACTCACAAAAAGCTGGAGAATCTTTTTTGTTTGTTCTTGACTCCACAGGAATTTTCAAACGTTATCGTAAGGGATCGATGCACACTGGTTCGTTAGATAGTATGGGCAGGATGGAAGGAAAGGCAAGTTCAGAACAATATTTTGTTTAAAAAGTTTTTGTACAAAATAAATTGATTAAATTAAATAAATCTTTGATTCAGTAGAGGACTTTAATTTTTTTTTCATATGATCATATAAAAATTTTGAATTATAGAATAACTAACAAAAATGAAATGTATTAAATAACCCAACTATTATAGTTGTTAATTACAGTTAAAGCAGCATATACATTTCATATTCCTTGGACTGAAAAAATACAGTTAGAAACGGGAATTGAAGTCAGGATGTTTGTATCAGTGCACCAATGTTCTTACCACTGAGCTATCAAGAAGTTTTCCCTTGAGAGGGGTTGTGCGTCTCTGATATTTTAAGGAATAATCTTTTATAGACATGCGGAAAAATGTAGGCTACAATTGAGCAATCAGATAACGTAGATAATTTCAACTCGGGAGGGCTTTAACATGCCACTAACACAATATCACTATAGCAACTTGGCTATTTAATTCATCTTTTTATATGTATTTGTACAATTGTCTTAATATTGGTGTACCGTTGTGAAACGATATAACATCCGAGACAACTCTCTACCCTCTTATTCTGAAACTTGCACGTCAACCTGTGGCCTGCTCTTCTTTGCGAGGAACTTACATGCAACGCCCTGAGTCAACACCGACTAAATAAGAAAGCATGAGCGCGCTTCCGTGACGTCACTTACTCTGTGCCTACTCGGTCGGCAGAGACCACTCACTCGTTATTTTCTCACAGTAGGCCCTACAAAATGCATTATTATTAATTTTTAATTTTCTTGTATAGCGCTTGTTAAGAATAGCCACCAATAAGGATTATTGATGTTTAGTCAATTTTTATTTAACTTCAAAATTTTTTGTATAAATATATAGAATTATTTTTGAAAAAAATAAATACGTATATTGCTGGATAATACCATTGCACAAATATATCTTTTATAACAACAAAATACTAGGTACTAAAATGGTGCATCATTTTATAATAATATGTAAATATCATTAGACAAATGTATCATTTTATAACATGAAAATACAACTGCACATAAATGTATCATTTTATAACATGTAAATACAACTGCAAATAAGTGTATAATTTTATAATATGTAAATACAACTAGACCAAGGTATCATTTTATAACATGTAAATACAATTAGAAAAACTTATCATTTTATGTCATATAATACAATTGCACATAAAAATACCATTTTATAAAATGTAAATACAACTAGACAAAGGTGAAATTTCATCAAATTTAAATATAACTAGACCAGAGTATCAGTTTATTATAACAAAATGTAAATACAACTCCACATAAATGTATAAGTTTATAACATGTAGATACAACTACATAAAGGTATAATTTTATAACAACATATAAGTAAATACAACAGCACATACATGTATAGTTTAAAAATAACACAAAAAATAGAAATCAAGTTAATGAACGAAATAGTATATAATGACTTTTAATTCATTACAATTGTATTTAAAATCTATAATTCATGGAAAATAATGTAGCTAATACAATAAAGTAAATTTGTTTTGATAAATATATATAATACATTATATAGTAAATAAAAAACATCTAGGTTATGATTTATTGTGTGAGCAGGGTTTTTAGCTTACTTCTTTATTTTTTCATCTGCTACATTGAAGTTCATAATTTATTTTTCTAGAGAACGCATTTTTTAACATTATATTGGTAGAAACCCATATAATAGATCTACATAGATACTCACTAGTGTAACCATACATATCTCTTGTTCTAGAAAAATTTCTATTGATTCAATAATTTTGTATGTCATATAATATATAAACTTTATTGGATTTTTTTAGCAGGAAAAACTTTTCATAATTAGAATATATAGCTTATTGAAAACAATATAACTGTACATTAAATTATTGACAACTCCAGGATTTGTACACTGTAAACCACCTCGATCAAGTTTTTTGATGAATCTGTATGATTGATTTAGTTTAATTGTTGAATCAATAGTTAAATTTTCTTTACAATAGCTTCATTTAATTTTTTTCAAGATAGAGTAGCGACAGTATCCACCCAATTATGTTAAAACAGGCAAGTAATCTTTAACACTTGAAATGTCACTCTCTTCGACATTAATATTCAAATCGCTTTGGCTAGCATTTTCCATCAGTTCTATTTCTTATAAGTTGTCATCATTTTCTAAATAATTAATAGGAATACGTTCAGATTTAATTAAAACCTCTAATTTTATGCTCGACAGTATCCGTAGCTTCTTTTCATATTTGAGTAACTGTCTCATTGAAATATGATAGTGAGATCGTTCCAAATGCCTATATCTTCCAAAAATATCTTCTAATGCGTCTCTATAAATTCTAGCAGGCAGAATGTAACTAATCTTTAATTCTTCAGTACAGTATCGTGAAAGATCTAACATATCGGTTGTTGTTGGAGAGCCCCGGGTGTTTACTTTGAATAGGCATCTGTTGAATAATTCATATTTCCCCAGTTATCTAACCAAATCAAAAATATAATAAAAATAATTGAATTTTGGGGAGGAACATTGTAAGCCAAGGACTGCACGTAATCATTTATTTAATCAATACCTTGTTGTGGAGTTTTGACATTCATGATATCCCACCATGAACAAATAATTCAAATTAAAGTAACTGTATTAGAATAGTGTTAAGTTTTATAACTGAGTCCAAGTTCATTTAGGCCTTGTATCACAAATCTATTAAAAATTCTCAACACTGGTTTTACATTCTGCCCCTCTAAATTTGAAGGATAGAGAAATTTTAGAGAAATACCATAAACAAAAGTTATAATAGACTTGCTTTCAAATTGGTGCAGTTTTACCAAAGGAAAAAATGAAGCAGTTTTATATTGTCCTTCTGAAGGACTCCCAAAATCAAGGCAATACATGCATTTATTACTATTCTTTTGATTTAACCAATTATTTCTGATATGTATTAAGCAAATATACAGAATCTATTAAGAAATACATTGGTCGCTTGGAATCCACTGGATGTTTGTACAAAAATGGTTCTTTATGAGGTGTAGCAAATAAGCTCATTGTTTTTATATCAATAGCATTATTATCAGTAACAGTGCATATCACCCGGGAACAAATTTTTTATAGTCCTGTTACCTTTTTGATCAAAGTATACAAAGTTTAGAAATTAATCAATTTGACTGCAACAATATGAATAACCTCAATGAAGTTGGAAAGAATACTAGATACCATAAACACAAAGGCACGTTTTATTGTACTATTTGAGTCAAATGCTACAACAACAATAGCACAAGATTGTAATAAAAATAAAGCTTTAGATGCACTTCATCAACCATAAGAATGATTTTCTTCTCATAATCTTGAAAGTATGTGATTATATTTGATATATACATTAAAAAATTATCTTCAATAGTCTCTAATTGGGGGAAACTTACATATTGTTACAAATTTTTTTCAGTATTGTTGTATGAGGTAAAATTAAATTATGGCTACTTCTTTAAAACTTATAAAAATGTGTAAATATTCTGTTCAGTAAGGTAGCAAACACTAAAATGTGTGGAGAGTTACTAAAGTGGTTTTTTGGACACACTAGTAATGTCAACTGTTCCTGAATTTCTCAAAGAACTGGAATACGCATACAACCCTATTATGTGTGAGAATGCAATAAATACAGACCTATAAATAAAATGGCTCAAAACAATTTTAATCCACAAGCGACTTTTTGAAAAACACTAATTAATATATACCTACTGCCTGCAATATAAATATAGCAGCAGCTGAAGAAGAAGACAAAACAGTGCAACTGTTCACAAATACGGTACAATAGAATAACAGAAAACATAACTATATAATCAATAAATTATAACCTGCGACTCCAGCACCCTGACCTCTATTTTATGATCCCTCAGAAACGAGCAAAGCACAAGCACGACTAAAATTAAAAACAATTAAAAGCAATAACTGGAACAACTACGTCAGATGCAGCTCTCGACTCCAGCAAAATCTGTAAAATAGCAAAACGGTTAAGAGAACTATGAAGTATTGGAAGAGAAAATGTCACGCTGGTGGAATCGACCAACCAGCAGGACAGAAGGCAGGTATTGGCTTAGTGATTAGTAGCTTGAGCGCATTAGCTAGAAGGTGGGGAAGCGCGTTATTTCCCTTTCTTTCAGTCTACTTCTGGTCGGCAAGCTCGATGAACAGACAGCAATGAGAGGTAATGTTCCCCAAAACCATGCTACTTGATAGTAAAAAATGGAGTAAAATTACATTGTTAATGTTCTATAAACCAACATTTTAAAGGTTCCGATCCTGGTTTGAATAAAATAAGGGTTACTATTATTTTCGATTACTATTAGGTTCCGGTACTTTTAAAATTATACCAATTAATGTTTTTGTTTTAATTTAGCACAACATATTACTACCAGGTAGGTGTTAACGTTTATGTAACAATTTCACTAATAGTCCATGTGGTAGGTCTTAATGTCAGAACTAACCCTGCATTTTTTGATTGGAATGTTTCACTTGCTATACATAAACTTAGGGAATGAAGTTTTCTAGATAGGGAGCCATCTTAATATACAGTGCTCATACCACTTCTTTGGTGATGACTGACAGCTCACAGCTGACATCTGACAGCTCTGAAAAGTAACCAGACCAAATTATGTATCCCTACGCCGGACCATATGATCTGCAAAACCATGTGTTTAGCAGCTGTCACTTCTGACAGTCAAATTTTAAGTTTATACAAGAAACCTATATGACTGTTTTATTTATTTTCTATATATTGTTGACCTTGATATGTTGATGGCCTAGTATTATTAATTTTTTCAAGAATATAATATTTTTTTAAAAAAATAGCATTTAATCCCATATCAGTTTTTATTGTAATAAATAAAGTTTTAATAAAAAAATTCCAATTATCTTATAGAAAATTATAAAAAAAATCCATTTTTTTTGTTAATATTAGTATTATTAACAACATTAATAAATGTGAAAAATCTGAATATCAATAACTACAAATAGGAAAAAAAGTCAAACATTTTTAAGAGTATTACAACATGTTGGTGACCTGGTGGTCTAGGGGTAAGGTGTCAGACTTCTGTACTGAGGGTCCGGGGTTCATTCCTCAGTCCCGGCACAAATTTATTTGATTTCCAAACCCTTTCTTGATCTCTGACAAGATGTGTATTAATCACAACTTGTGAATGTGAGGAATGCCAGGCTTCCACCGTGGTTCGGATACCATGTTAAACTGTAGGTCCTCCATTTCATTTCACAATTGTCCTACTGTTACACATTAGTGTAAGTGCGTATAGCCCAAATGGGTATAAGGACGGTGCGATAATAATAATAATAATAATAATAATAATCAGAAAACATTCTAAAGTAGTTTAAAGTAAGGAGTGGTAATAAAGTTAAAACTTAGATAGAAAACTCATAAATAGTTATATGGATTATTTGACTTTTAATATTTAAAAAAAAAATATTTTATTTTGCTTTGCTTTTAATGAGCTACAAAATATTTAAAAAAAATCTACAATAAAGTGATTAACATCAACTGAATTAAAACATGGCTTGACAAGTCTAAAATTCACATATAATATTAAAATTTTATTTACAAAACTTGGATAAAACCAATTAAGGACAAAAAGAAAGTTTTGGTGTTGTGACTAGACATCCTTGATATAGAGATACTTAAATACTTTAGTGTATAAATCTATTTTACAAATTAGCTTAGATAATAAGATTGATTTTTAAAATGTGGAAATTACAGTTGTGAAAGTGTTTAAACACTTTTTGGAGTGAAAATGCCTTTAATGTGTGTGCGTTGTGTAAGCTTGTATGAGGTTTTCACTAACCTGTACAGAATGATATGGAGCATTGTTAAGAACAATAATGGAAGGTTCCTCGAGGCTAATCAGTAGCTGGTTTTTCATCCAGGTTTCGAAATTTTCCCCGTTCATTTCCCCGTGATAATCTCCTGTGGTCTTCTTTGATGCAAACAATAATTCAGCACCTTCCACAAAGCCCTTTCTTGAACCAGCATGCAAAACTATAAATCTTTTGCCATCATTCGTCGACCGCCTCTTACAAGTAAATGTTGAATTGTCTTGCCAAAACGACAGATTAATAACTTAACCAAAGTTTTACACAACCTCAGGCTTGTGCTCACCTTTACAATCTGTTATATTATATTGTTTTAATATGTAGACCTATTTATAATGACTTTAAATAATTTAACAAACAAAAATCAATATCCTAGAAAATATGTTTAGGCCTATAAAATAAATGTCAATGACAAATCAAAAGCTATCCTAATTAACAAAAATCTATTTCATACTCACTCCTCTTAAACAGTTTTAACAATATATCAATATCAATCAATATCCTAGAAAATATATTTAGGCCTATAAAATAAATGTCAATGACAAATCAAAAGCTATCCTAACTAACAAAAATCTATTTCATATTCACTCCTCTTAAACAGTTGTAACAAAGTTTCTAATAAAAATACAATAACTTATAACTTGAAGTCTTAGTCTGGTATTTATTTAATAAACACTAGATAAAGACTCGAAAGTAATTTTTATTACACTTCACAGATTTGTTTGGAATATAAAAATTTTAAAACTTGAGGTTTGGCCTAGAGGGCAACACAACACAATCTTGGGGTTAAAATATTTATTTTAGTCTTGATAGACTTAAATTTTCGAATAAAATACATAGATCACTGAGAAACACTCGCTATTTTATTTTATCACACGCTTTAATGTTATATTAGATAAATAATTATTCAAAGATCACCAAAAAATCCGTTTATTTTCCGAGGATAACACGCTCAGAAAACGAAATAATATTCACAAAAGAACACACAGATTACTAACTAGCCAAATTAATGTTCAAAAAAGACACTGTACTATTCAAATTAGTAATAAAATTATTAACGGGTAGCCTAGACACGCATAAATACCAATAAATAGTACTAAACTATATAAAGTATTTTGTTCAACTTGTTGATTGACGCACGAGGCTTTAATAACTTTATTTTATACGACAATTCAATGTTATACTGTATTTTAAAAGTGTTATATTTTGGTTATGAGAATAACCGTTTAGTTCATAACTTAATATTGAAGTTTTCTTTTGCTGTTTAATTAAAATTAATTATTTAAAGCAAGAGAACGTTAAAAGTGGCCTTATATTTTGTAAACAAATATGGCCACTGGATAAAATCCGGTTGAGACGTAGAAAAGAAAGAGGTCTTCTGGAAGTGATTCGGCCATTGTGTTAATACTCGTTGTTTACAAGATTTAAACTTTATATTATTTCACAAACATTTTGAATGTTATTTCCTCTTTATTATCACAAACCATTTAGCTATAAAAATATTAATATATAAAGATATTAACATTAAATGTAAAATTTCACGCTCTATTTAACCGGTAATTGCCACAAGAATGAAAAGAAAAACTAAAATGAAATCACTAGACTTTTTTTTCTTACATTTGATTATGAAAAGAGAAATTATACTTTAATCTTTGAGGAAGTATTGTTAAAAGTGATTGATAATATTTTTAGTAATTATAATAGTAGTAATTAGTAAATAATAATTGTTTCCAAATATGGAGTCAAAAGTTATTTTTAGACAATGTTGGCGTAACTGATACCATTTGCTAGCTTCTGCTAGCTGTCATGTAAAACCACAAAAGTGGTAAGTCCACTGGACTTAAACACCAAAATGGTAGTCATTAAATTTGGCAGCCAAGACATTCTTTCACCTGTCAATATCCAAGTCACCTCTAGTCCGATTTAATTTTGTTCTTTAATTTAATTTAAATATATTTGATAGTTCTTTCTATATTATAATAACGGTTTTTTCTAACCATTATAGTTTTCGTGAAAAATTGAAAAAATCTTTTTTTTTTTAATTTTCTAAGACAGTTTGCTTGGTTACGTGAAAAGTACTCATAAGCCGAGACATTCATCTTTATAACTTTAAAAAAAAAATTGTTCCCATTCTATTGATATGCAATTTGTGTTGAAACAATTCCAAAAACGAGCAGAAAACTCTGGGAAAGTGTTACTCTACCTCGACACTATTACACATAATACAATCCATTTAAGTTTAAAAGGAATAAACATTTGTGAGTTGTATTGAGAAATTTACTGCACAGACTGTCATACCAAAGTAAACAAACATTAATGATTTACTTGAGAAGGTTGAGATAAGTTGCATACTTGTATAACTATAAAGTAAGAGAGAAGGCCAGTACAAATATTTGCAATAAACTCTCATTAAGACGGTTAATGCCAAGGAATATACCGCAGAGACTATACGATATCAAATTTTCAAAATTCAGAAAACATTACATAGACAAGAAACAATATTACATGTTTCATATATCAGTAACAAAATAAATAAAACCAATATAATTTTTGGCAGTGAATTGATTCTAAAAGTTGTTTCTGTGGAAATCCCACATTTGCAAGTTATTCAGTTTATCATTATACTACTTCTTAAACTCAACACTGCATATTCTCTTCTACCTGATATATATATATATTTATTCAACACTTTATATCACAATTCACTCATTGTCCTCTTCCACGTCCGTACATCAACAAAAACACTTCTTTTAGATATACACTATTTAAATTCAAATATATATTTTTTAATTTGAAGTTATAATACATTTATACTTGCCTTTTACTGCAGCAGGTTTGGGCACAGTTTATACAGAGAAGTGTATATACATACCAACTGTGTCGTTTTGCAGGAACATCTTGTGCTACAGCGATTGGAGCATCCCCAATTCACACGTTCTCTGCTTCATATATTGGACATAGATATGACTAAACAATATGACATTCAGTTTCAACTTTCGTCACCCCCATTTAATAGGAGCATCTATTGGATCATTCACTGAGCAAGCTCGACCTTACATGTGTTCTGCTTGATATATGGTGTGAAGAATATATTGTCTCAGCGCGTCTGATGATGGTGGTCCAAACTTTATTTTTGTCATTTTTATTAACCCTTAAAAAACTAGAAATCATGACATCAATCAATTTAATACGCTTTCTTGTTTTGGTCAAAAGAAAATATTTTATTAATTTTAAACTTATGTTCAATATAGCTATGATAATATATTTGATTGTGTACACATGGTTTGTAAGAGAAATACCAAATATGTAATTAACCCTAGTTTAAATGTTAATTATGCTGCCTTGCACAATATAATTATTTACAGGGTTGATACGTACACTTAGTTTACCTAGAAAAGTAGCAGTCTTACATTGCATGGTTCAACTATAGCGTAGCCTATACGATAGAAATATAGCATGGACGTTGCGAGGGGGTAATAATGGGGCTAAAACATCCCACATCCCAAAAATTTCTTAATTTTTAAGTTTTGATCGCAAAATAATGTTTGTGAAACTATTTATCCTAATTTTATTCTGCAATTCGATCTTGAGAGAGAATAGTTTATCATCTAAATGCATCCATTTTTCAAAAATGTTGAGGGGGAATAAAACCTCAAATAGCTTTCAGAGGCATCTAACTTTGACAACAAAAAAATTGAGATCTCAAAAATTTTTATTTGGGCATAACAATTTCTAGAGAAGTATCACTATACAATTATTTCTAGACGATTTTATTTATGAAAATCTGGTGCATCGCTACTTAAAATAACTTCTAGAGGTATCATATTTTCAAAAATTTGATGGAAGAGGACTACTCCAAATACACTCTAGGATTAAGCCAATTTTAAAAAAATCAGAGAAGGTCTACTCTAGATTTTTCTTAAATAAGTATAATTCTCAAAAACTATCCACTTTTGAGACCACCCTAAATATGTTCTAGGGCATGCAATTTTCAAATATTAACTGTGAAAAAACCCTCTAAATATCCTCTAGAATATTCAAATTTAATAAAACTTTGCCACTAAATAACATCTATAAAACGTTAATAGAAACATATAGTTTTCAAAAATTTGTTAGGGGAAGATGACCTAAAATAGCATCTACAAGTATTAAATTAGAAAAAAACTTCCAGGTGAGGAACAATTTAAGTAGCTTTTATTTATAAAATTCCAAATTAAAAAGAATCTTCTGGGTGAGAACCACTCCAAATAACTTCTAGAGGAGTATAATTTACAAAGGTTTTTCCAAGTGTGGACCAATCTAAATATCTTCTGAAGGCATCCATGTTTCGGAAATTTTTTGGAGGATTGCTTCCGATTCCCCTTTTGGCTTGGGAGCCAGGACGTTTAAAACACCTTTATTTTTTATTAATCACCCTTACTACACAAATACCACTGGATAGTATTATTACCAATATAATAAAAATATGAAGCTAATGCTAAGTCTCCCATGTGGCATAGTCATAGGGTGATTGGGAGAGAAGGGGTTGTGCTTTGGAGGAGTTCATCTATGGTCATGGGCTTGAGGTTACAAACCAACCGAATAATCCCCCTACATATCAGGGGAGAGCTGGGGCGTCTTCCAACATTGATGTCACTTTGTGTAACGCCGAGTCCATGGACATGGTGGAAGGTTGGAGGGTTGTGGACAACGTCACGGTTAGTGATCATAACCTGATCGTCTTTGAATTTGCTGCGGGGAGGCTGGTGGATGGAAATGGGGAAGGGAATAGAAGGAGATACAACATGAGTAAAGCTAACTGGGAGAAGCTGAGGGCTGAACTGATACTGCCCAGTCCAGTGGCACAAGGCGACAATGTCAACATGAAGGCCAAACAGCTGACGTGGGCTCTGCAGGATGCAATGAGGAAGTCGATACCTGTGGTGAAAGGTGATACCAAGGTTGGTAATAAGCCATGGAATGACAGACTGCAGAGTCTCCGAGCAAGGGCAAGGAGAACGCGTAGGAGATATCAGAGGTGTCGAGACCCGGCTGGTCGTGTGGTGCTGTTAAATATCTACAGGGAGAGAAAGAGAGAGTTTGAGGATGGATTGTATCAGGAGAAGAGGAAAAGTTGGGAGAAGTATGTACAGGAGGAGTTACAGAGGGGACCTTGGGGGGTGCCGTTCAAGATAGCCTCCGGGAAATTACGCCCCCCAGCCATGATAACCACGCTATCTAAGGATGATGGAAGTACCACGACCAGCTGGGAAGAATCTGCGGTTCTTCTAATGGAGACATTGTTGCCAGATGATGACGTGACAGAAGATACTGAAGAGCACCAAAGGTTGAGGGAGAGGATGGAGAATGACGAGTATGTAAACGAGGAAGAGGTAGAACCTGTTAGTCGGGCGGAGGTGATCAGGAACATTGCTCTGATGGGTAAGAAAAAGGCGCCTGGACCAGACGGGATAAAGGTCGAGGTGCTGGAGAAGACAGCTGACCTTATTGCTCCTTTCCTTGCAGGGCTGTTAAACGAATGCCTCGCTCAAGGCAGAATCCCTAACATCTGGAAGCAGAGCGAGGTAATCGTGCTAAGCAAGGGGGAGGATAAAAACCCACTTATTCCGAAGTCATACAGACCCATCTGCCTGTTGAACACAGTAGGGAAGTTGCAGGAGAAGATATTGTGTGAAAGATTACTGAGACACAGAACAGTCATGGGCATGCATCAGCAGCAGTATGGCTTTAGAAGAGGCAGGTCGACAGAGGACGCAATCTGTAGAGCAATGGAACTGATTGACTCGGCAAATGGTAAATACGTCGTAGGAATATTTGTGGACATCTCAGGCGCTTTTGACAACCTCTGGTGGCCGGCGATGTTTGATAGATTAAGAGAGATTCAGTGTCCGGGGCAGCTGTATAGGAGTCTTAAGGACTACTGTCGTAATAGATACTCCACCCTGAGATGTCCAGGAAATAAGGTTCAGAAGCTACTGACGAAGGGATGTCCCCAAGGATCGGTATGTGGCCCGATCTTTTGGGATGTCAGCCTGGAACCAGTATTGTACTTGTTGGAGGGGATGCCAGAGACGCATGGTGTGGTTGCCTTCGCAGACGACCTTCTAATAGTAATAAAAGGGTACTCGAGAAGGAACTTAGAGGGAAAAAGTAACCAGGTGCTTGGAGAGCTTGACACCTGGTGTAAAAGTGTCAAGTTAAAAACGGCACCGGCGAAGACGACCTTCATGCTGTTCAAGGGTAGATTGGCTAGGGATCCGACCATAAAGTTAGGTACGAAATCTATAAGAAGAAGCCATACGGTCAGATACCTGGGAGTTACCCTAGATGAAAACAGGAACTTCAAAGCGCACATGGAGGAAGTGATGGGGAAAACTCTGTCGGTGATGAATAAAATCATAAGTATGGGACAGAGGCGATTTTATCTGCCTATGCGGATAATAAGGACGTACCATCAGATGATCCTTCTCTCTATTGTGAGCTATGGGGCGTGCATCTGGGCTCACAGACTAACCAATGTCCTTCCGGCTAAGGCGATTCAAGGTCTGCAGAGGAACATCTTGTTGAGGCTGACGGGAGCCTACCGGACTGTAGCAACGGATGCATTGAGTGTGGCCCTAGGTGTATGGCCATTGGACCTCCTCATAAAGAAGAAAGCTGTGGCGTACTGGCTAAAAAAGAGTAACCTGGAGAAGGTGAGACTCCTCACCACACCCGATGTGACAACTTCTGGAGAGGCGGAAATAGCCCTGTTGGAGGAGTGGCAGAGACGCTGGGAGAGAAGTGAGACAGGTAGGAGGACTTATCAATTATTCCCAAATGTGGTTGAGAGACTAGAGAATAAGCACCTCCAGCCATCTCGAGGTCTTGTCCACTTCATCACGGGGAAGGGACCGTACCCGGCATCTCTAAGGAAGCTGGGATTAATAGAGTCGGGGAATTGCCAATGTGGTGAGGAGGGAACCCCTGAACATGTGGTGCTTGAGTGTGTCCTTACACTAGAAGCAAGGAGGAACTACCAGAGAGAGATCCAGGGAAGATTAGTAGGTGAAATACTGAGGGACCCAATCTATTGGAAATTCTTGGACCAGATTGCACTGGAAGCGTCAGATAGAGCAAAGACTGCTTACATAGACAGACTTAAAGAGGCACAGGGACGAATAAGATGGGACGTTGACACTGACAATGACGAAGAAGATGACAGCGACATGGAGGGCGAGACTGACACGGACACTAGTGCGGTCTCAGCGGGGAGTGAGTAGGGAAAAAGGATTGTTAAAAGGGAATAAGCTGTAACAATCCTTGCCAGAAAAAAAATGTGTATGTGCTGGGAGGAGCAAGCGCGAGCCCTGGGAACTGGATTCCAGTACGACTGAGTGTCTGAAGGAACACAGGGGATGCCCTTATGATCCAAAAGACAGTTTTCCAGTCGTATGAACAAAAAGTTAGTGGAATAATTATGAACTCTGAGGGGTTCCCTGCACCGTATGACCCACCACCTTGGAAACAAGAGAGGTGGATTTTGGTTGATGGGCCCTCAGAGTCAAGATGGAGAAAGGCGGCTGCCCTGCAGCCCTCTGATGCCATCGGGGTGATGGAGTTCCCCTGCATAAATGGGAATAGAATAGTTTAGTAAATTTAGTTTAGCTTAATTAGTAATTAATATAGATAATTAGGGACGGGGGAACTAGGTAGGGGGTAGATTAGGAAATTCAACTGCCAAGGGTGGAAGGAAGGGTGGAAACAGAAGTATGGTGGCTAGAAATTAGGCGGGGCTTCCAACTCTGATAGGGAACCTCCTCAGGTGGTGAATATGGGGATGCCCACCTCTGCTGAGCGCTTGGCGGACTTGGGAGTGAAATCCCGGGCATTGTGAAGGGCCCAGCGGGGGAGGGTACCGGGGGCGTAATATACCCGGGGTGTACCAAATTGAGCTAGGGGTAGTTAAATTTCATTTAAGTTAAGAGCCAAAATATTTGTTGGAATTTTAAAAAGAAAATTCATATTGAAATTGTATAAATAAAGTGAAAGTTATGTGAAAAAACGGCCCGGATTTTAAGTTTGTAAGATACCGGACCAGCAAACACTGAATAAAAAAAATAATTATATATATATATATATATATATATATACGGGCCTACCTATCATTTTTAATTTTTAACCGAAAAAAGTTACTACGTTCTTCCCCACACAAGTTCCTACTATGTTGTTACTATATATGATGACAAAGAAAGACATTCAAAAATGTACTATCCTTGAAAAATTAACATCCTTCAAATATCTTCAAAAGTCATCCATGGTCTAAAATTCTACCCTGATAGGACCTTTGGATTCCCTCCCCCACTTTCAAATATCTTCTGGAAATCCTGAAAATAGGGGTTTTAAATTTTGTTAATTTTCAAGATAAAATGGCCAAAAATACAAACTTTTAATACAGGTGAAGAATAAATTCATTTCAAACTTATTTCTTTATTACATTCCTGTGTTGGCAAAGATAATTTTAGGCCGAAATGAAACATCGGGCTATAAATAATTTTTGTGTGTTATAGTCTGCAAGATTTTAATTAAAATCATCACATTCCAGACAAAACAATTGAAACATATTTTGATGTTTGTTTTGGAATTTCATCAGGAAACCATTCAATGTGAAGTAGTAAAAATATAAAATATCATTCAACTATATCATTTTTTTTCGACAAATTTAACAACCCTAAACAAAATTCCGGGCTTATTATTTTTGTTGTTGTATATTTATACAATGGATAAAATAGCATTTTAACCAGGCTTAATGTAAGAGACCCATGATCTATTACTGATTGCAGTATAATTAAAATTTAAACAGAGTAGTGTAAAACGGTTTGCAGTCCACCTCTCTAATTTATGTACTCTTGCTGGTTTGACGTTCTGCCGTAAGTAGTTAAATGTAATCTTCACAAAGTTCTCCCCGTCACTGACAAGGTCTTGATGTATGAATGATGCCAGGGTGTAGAACAAATACGTACGGTAACACTCTAAGCTGTATTTATGAAAGTTGAGGTGGGCACAGGCGTCACGACTTATGGGGATTCGGGTACGCGTACCTCCCAATATTTTACCAAATTGGGACCCGAGGAATAGGGTACATTGACATCGAAAAAATCATTATCACGCCTACGATATATTTTTACAAAGCAATAAAACCATCGATAACTTATTATTGTTCTGAATACAGTAGGAATACCGGCAATGGCTTCTAAAAAAATGTTCCTCCACCAGAAAAGAACCAAGGTCCAAGGGGGGAGAAGGAGCGTTTTTGGATGAGTTTGGGATTTAATGAAAATTATAGACTTATTATGTTCCTGATTTTAAATAAAGGTTGGATTGAACAAGAATAAATTATATAAAATAAGTCCACACATTAATAAATATCATTAAATTTATGAACGAAAATATACTTTCACTGAATAAATACATCAGCGAAACTCGCTTTTCAGAGTTCAATGTGATGATTTTACCCTTAATTGCAATACAGCTGACAAAAATTCAGGTGATTGCATCGTCTTAATGTATCTAAAAGTTATACCATGGCAGAGTGGGGGAAAGGGAAACTATTTTTAAAAATAATACTTTATTTTATGATGAGAAGAACCAGCGTCGGTCTGGCTCATCTTCAAGCCCTCAGCTAATATTTCAACGGGCCCCCCACAACCCATGTCGATCAAATGTAGTTAATTATAAAATTTATAAATATATTAGCAAAAACAATTTGTTTTTAGTACTGATTCCCATAATTATGATACACCCCCACCAAACCAGAGTTAGGATTATTGACAGGGGAATAACATACAATCCAATATAATCAAATACATTTTTTAATTGCACGTACACAAACTAAGCTTAAAAGTACCTAAGTTAACTGTCAAAATTAAAACTAAATACAAATATTCATCTGATCGAAATAACCTTAGTTCACACAATTAAAATAATCACAAATGTACGGCTTAGTAAAATAAAAAATTAAATTAAATTAAGACATCCCTTTAACTATAGCAAGGATATATTTATTAATTAATCATTACAAATTTATAGCTCTGGATAATATTATTTAGTATATAATTGAGTAAATAAAAACATGTTTTGAGGTAGTTTCAGACTGTATTACATCAACGTAGAAAGTTATACTTTTTGTGCTGTAACAATACATTAGAGAATTTTTTAATTGATATACATAATCGACGAAGCTAACAGTACCAAATTAAAATGTATAGTCATTGAACAAAAGAATCCAACAATTCTGAGATCAAGCATTGTGAGAAAGAATCACTTTTTCTTGTCAAAGTAATAACTTAAGCTCTTCATTGGATGCTGCTATTTCATCTGTTTTTCAAATTTCTTGAGATCGGGAAAATAGTATTTTTCAATCAAATATATTATTTTAACAAGAGTAGGGAAATAATAAGTGGCTTAAAAGCTATCTTAATCTATTTTTGAAAACTTAAGGCTTAGAAAAAAAAAACTTTCCACACGTTACTTGCGTACAGAGTCATTACAAATTTGAAAGTAGCTACTTTCAGTTTAGTGAAGAATCCAGATCCCGCTGATATTTCATTTAAAACAGAGAATGCTCAACGTGAACAATTAGAGTATTTTTTTTAGGCTGGAATGTTCTTTCATACAAAGTTCAAAATCCACATCTTGGTCTTAGATATCATCAAGCTAGTTCTCATCTTCAGACTCACTATATACCCAATATATTTGCTGAGGGTACAGCAGGTCTTATAGAGGAAAGCTTTATACTCTCTCTCTCTTTCTCAGTTAACTGTTGTCCAATTTCCTCTCTTTCAGTTATGCCGGAAGAGAGGTTGTTAGGTTAAGAAGAAGCTACTAGCAACAGAAGAATTTTTAAATAAATGGTCTTGAATTTTTGGACAATTTCTCATCTTTTTTTTTATCATAATTCTTATTTCAATAAAACCGTCCTTCATATTTACAAGATAATTAAATGTCTTTAAAATATTTTTAGCAAATGTTTGGCATATTTGTGGAGTTTTAAGAAATAACATTAATTGGCATAGCTTTAATTTTCCCCAATGGTGTTTCAACTGTGTGCAATTCATACAAATACACACAATTGACAAAGACCATTCGTAAAATTTGTTTGTAAAATTATGAATACTAGAATGGTCACAGAAAATAAATACAAAATAGTTAACGCCATCAGTAGGTATATTTTTAATTTGACTCAATTTTTCAAGTGACATATTGACTTAAAATTTTGCTTTGCGTAAAAGTTACCTTGCTTCACATCTAATAAAACATTGTACGGTGCTAACCATATATTTACTCTTTTATTTCAAAATAGAGACTTTAATTAAAACTTGTAGGATGTGTAAAATGAATAACATATAATGTTGCAGAAAAACTCCACCAAAGAGCATAAATGAAATAATATACTTTATAAAGTGTTATAGAAAAATGTATAAAAAGGAACATATCTGTCTACCAGAGAGGATAACAATCAATTTCAGATTTCAGAGACCAGAATAAAATATATAATTTATATAGTTCAGAGTATAAAATTATATCCCAAATAAAATATTTTTATTTTTAATAGCACTACAGCTTAACAATGATACATTATTTCGTATTCTTCATTTCTAAATTTAGACCAAAAAATTATTGATTATTGAGTCTAAAATGATGGAGATGTATCATTTCTGTAAAAGCATTTCCCCTAAGAGGTTAAATAAAAAATAAAAAATATTTTTAGAGTCTTACTTATCTACTTACTCTATGGATTACAGAATTATTGAGTTATAGCTTAGGTAATATTTTTGTACAACTAAAGCTCACAAAATTGTATTAAATATTTGCCAATATCTCTAAGCTATTGCTTTTATAACGACATATCTAAAAAAAAAAAAAATTTAATATCACTCCAATTTTGCAATTACAAGTTATTTAGTATCTTAAATAGTTAAAGAAATGATGAATTCTCCGCTTCTGTAAGGTACCCTAAAAATCATTTTCGTATGAAAATGAAAAATCCATTTTGTTTATATTATAAATAAACGCCACATATGAATTTTAATTAAAACCGTTAGAGCCGATTTTGATAAAATCGATTTTTTCTCTTTTCGACCTTTACTAAACTCTTCTTAGTTTTTGGATTAAACGGGCACACAAACAGATGGCATTGCAAAGACCACTTTTTCAGGTTTGGTGAGGTCATGAAACGTCGACATCCACCAACATCTTGTTTTAGGTGTCTTTACGGTCACAATACTTAAGTTAAAAAATATTAATATTTGCATTTAGCTCGAAAATTATTGGTTTTATAAAAATTTGTTTCAAATAAAATATTTGTATTATAAATTTCTCTACATATTTGCAATGATAAGTAATTTCATATCCCAAATAGTTTCGGAGATGTGATAAAAAAACGAGAATTTACGCATCAAAACGGAACCCTTAAAGTCATTTTGCCGAAAAAATTATACATTAGCCATTTGGTTTATAATTTTGATCAATGCTTAGGAATGAAATTTAATTTAAATCATTAGAGCTGATTTTGAGAAATTGTTTTGTTCTCTTTTTGCCCTTCAGTAAACTACCCTTATTTTTAGGGTTAGATATCCAATTCAAAAAATTATCTCGGGACAGCCCTATGAAAACCCTATATACTAAGTCTTAGCCCAATCGGTAAAATATTTTAGGCTCTAATCCGAGGTACAGAAAGACGGACATACACCACTTTTTCGTATTCGGGGGGCCCATGAAATGTCCAAATTCATCAAAATCTTGAGTTAGAATTTTGGAGATCACAATACTTTGTCTACCTGTAAGATAGCGAGAAAGCAAAAATGAGAATTTACACACCAGGCCTGAACCTTAAAGCTATTTTGACGAAAAATTGCGTGTGTCCATTTAGTTTGTAATATCGATGAATGCTTATAAAAGAAATTTGATCAAAATCGTTAGAGCCGATTTTAATGCAATAGATTTTTCTATTTTAGTCCGTCATTAAACTACCATTAATTTTAGGGTTAAATATTCAATTCCAAATACTCTCGGGGAAACCCTATGGAAACCAAGTTTTAGGCCGATCGATAAAATAGTTTACGCTCTAGCCCTAGGTACAGACATATAGAATGGGTGAAATTCAAAAACAAATTTTTCTAATTAGGAGTGTCGTGAAAAGTAGAAATTCTTCAAACTCTTGAGTTTTATTTTTTTGACGATCATATTATTTTATTTACATAAAAGGTAGCGAGAAATTAAAGAGACAAATTCGGTTATCCCTGTACCAAACTATTTCAAGAATAACTACAGAACTGGGAAAAATACTATATTAATGTTATTTAAACCCAAGTATAATTGAAATGAATATATGTGTACATTTTAGAGTCCAGTTTTCATTAGAATAATCTTATATTTCATCTAAAAATATAACTTGATCTAATTTTACTTATTCATACGTCTGGGATCTACAACGGATATTTTTTATATCGATTTTCAGTGCCAGTAAAAATAACACTAATAACATGGTAAAATATTACCTATTTTGACAGGGGGAAAATAGTTGTAGTTTCTAAAACAATGGGTAATCTACCTTTATTTGTTAGCGTACTCTTAAGATATAGTTTCTCATCAGCTTTGTAGTCATTTAATGTGACTTTATACACAGATAAGGATCGCATAATGTAGACATTTAGAAATAAATAGATTAAAAAATTGTGCTCCCAGAGTACAGGTTGTTACGTGCGGGCCTTTTGAGGCTGAGCCATAATCAGGCCTTGATTATTCAGTGTTTATCACAAAATAATATATATATTTTACAAACCCCTTATTATTTCTTCAAATATCCACGAGGATATGAGTACCCCAGGCTGAATGCCACTTTTCTAAAAAAAAAACTGTATAGAAAAATTAAGCTCTGGCTTCAACTTTCCCACCCTTTCTAGTTATTACTTCTAACACATGGCTTATTAATTGCTTATTTAAAGGGTTGGGTTGAGTAATATTATTAAGTGGATACGCACACTCGTTAGGGTGAAGCAGTGATGTGAAAACTTGAAGTCAAAATTAAAAACGCCCTTTGTGTAGCCAGCAAAGACTCAATTCCAGAATTGAAATGTGGACACTAATTCTAATGAATATTATCCTTGAGAGAACTGCAGGTATGTTGGAAAAAATCGTTATCTTCAACCCCTCTCAGTTAACTCTTTCCCAATCTTTAAACTTACAGTTATCTATGTCAGAAGGTGATGTGCTAGGATAAAAAGGAGCTACAAGCAACATCGACAAACCAGCGTTGCCAAACTTGTATATTTGATGGAAGAGTGGCCATACGAAATAAAGAGAATGTACATAATATGTACATATACTTGTATTATATATATATATACTTGTATTATATATATTAAGTGCAAGATATATATTCTAAATAAACTTTAAGTAAATATGTGGAGATTTTAAATAGTAAATTTAAATTTAAAAAAACATGTTATTAAAATTGACATAAAGATAATAGTAAAAATACGATGTCTAATCCTTTTAAAGTTGTGAGCAAAAATAAGAGTTCTGCGTGTTAAAGTGTTAAATTAATTGAAGTAACCATAATATGGTATATATATAATTATATAATCATCATTAACTTGAGGCTATATTATATTTAATTAGGCCCTATATGTTAATATAAACTAGTCATATCCTTATAAGTACTTAAATATTCATAATTTATAAAAAATAAACATGTTTATATAGATTGAAGGAATTTGTATACTGTTTATATATATATGTGTGCATTTATACATATGCGAATTAGGGCTACATCACTCAAAACCCAGGTTGTGAAAAGATTAGTCAGAAATAAGTACAAATGTACCGTTTCCCAAGAGACACCCGACTGTGCTAATCATACATCATCTCCGTGAAGATTATTTACATGCCCAGACGAGATAAGGTGATGGTGATAGTGAGTATGAGGGTTGTGGAATCAGTGGAAACTGTTAACAATACCTTAATCCTAAATAACCAAACCCTGGTGACCCTAGGATTAATTTCCCTTTCTGGAAAGTTAATCATGGTAGCAGAAGGGAACCGAACCCTAGACCCCTGGATTTGTAGCAAGGTGCACTGATCACTATAACACGGGACCGTTTGAACAAGTAAGATATTCTGTTAGTATCATCGAGCTATCACTGTTATTAAAAGACTTCGTAGTCAATTCCTGAGTCCATCATTTACCAATATGTAGGCCTACTCTATCTCTCTATCTCTAGCACCTATAAAACAAAATATCGTTATGTACGTTATTTCCTAGGATATCTGGAAACACTTAACTGATTGCGATACTTTTTTAGATCATGCATATCTACACCAAGACAGTTTTAGGCTACTGATCAAATGAATTAACTCAAAAAGCTTGGTATATTTTAAAGATTTTATATTAAGTGGCTGATTTTTCCATTTAATATAGAACTCATTATTTATCAATGGCAAAAGCGAAGACTGCCACAAGAGCATCTACAGTTTTGAATACAGGAAAAAAATTAGTTCAAAAAATATATATTAGATGATAAGTTAGGAGATTTCTGATTCAAACCTTGACCAAAAACTGCATACAAGTGTAACTAAACATATTATGGTACCCGTCCCACACGAACTTTTGAATCGATCATCTTTGTGCATGCAGCCAACACTATACAAATAGCTTTCAAAGAGCTACGTTGACGGTAAAGATGCATATCCCAAATACCGTAGATGGCATCCCAATAATGAAGGGCGCCCAGCAACGATCCATTCTTGGGCGTTGGAGAGAGGCCATATTTATATTCTTATTTTAATGTGGAGTTGAGAAGTTTGATCAGATATATTTAGTATGTATGTAAGTAAAATAATAAATCCAGTGATCAAGGGAGGTTTAATATTAACCTAGGCAATGAGGGAGAATAATCTTATTTGGGATTATTCAAATTGTTGTGAATTTAGCCGTCAATCTCAAAAATGGACAAAGCTTATATTTTAAAACAAGTAATGGCACTGACTTCACTAATAACCCATGCGACATGCCATTAACAATACTCTTTAAACAGAACGCTGAAGATCCCTTGGCTAAGACGCTTACTTGCTATGAGGTTTATTCATGTAATACTTGTAAGATTAAGAATGTACAGTGCCGAAAGCAAGTGGTTTTTTGTTGATAACCACCCACGTCCCCTGGAGTAATGATTCCTTCAGTCAGGTATATATCGTACACTTGAATAACACAGTGTGCTATTATCTGAGAATTTGGTTCCATGTCATCAAAGGTCCAACTTCATTTGAAAAATTTACTTTCCAAGAACGGCGTAGCCCACACCTCTCATTAATTAATTTGAAAACCACTGAGACTCTTATTAAAGAATTACTCATACTGGAGGGGTACTTTACAAAACGTTGCTGTGCTGTGTGTATCTCTTACTCCTTACGCATATATTTACCCTCAAACATATTAATATTTTTCACGTGACATATCCTTCCCCACTTTGTCTTGGCTACAGGAAAAGTGATTCGGATGATATTGAACATATAATACGAACATATCATTCGGTAGAAACTTGGACTTCTATTAGTATATTTTTAATGTAGGCTAGGCAAAACCAACCAAATTGAAGGTCTCGATTGGACAAGAACACGAAGAACTTAAGTCTTCTTCAACCTCCTGACAATTTGTAAGGATTTTTATTCTTTTAGAGAATATTTGAGAGAGACGATAAGCGAGAGGCTAATTCTAATATTTGTTTGTTTGGGACATTTTAAATTCTAAATTACCTTTTTGTTTTCCAACAGCAAAATTACCGTATGCAACATATCAAAGCATAGTTTCACATAAAAATCATTGCAAAAACTCTCTTATACTATAGAATTAGACTACAATGTCCCATAAGTCACAATAAGATCTAAATAATACTCTGAGAAAGCTCAGAAGCAATAATTTGCTCACAAGATACGTTACCGTATTGTTCTCAGGAAACCTCAGTCCATTTATCAGTCATTCCGAGTGACTAGAGCTGAGGAGGTCAATTCTGGTCTGAATAGACCCTACACATGCCCAGTTGTTATGAATAAGTTTTGTCATTGCTTGTGAGAGTAAAGTCAAGTTTCAAATTCCTAAATCCTGTAATCAAGGTTGTTTTTATAAACGTTTTCCTATTCTCTTTCAAAGCCCAAACAAATAGTAAGGCACGTTGCAAGAACAATACTAAGTAAAAACCTCTTCGATAAATTGCTAAGCTGTAGAAAGGGTATGAAGTGGAAAGGCAAGTTAACGACACGAATAACCTCACTTCTGTATTCTATTACCACCGACGTGAAACTTTGTTGCTCGAGAAAGTGCGGAAATGTTCAGAGAGGTGAAAAATGAAAAAAATCAAAAAAAATCGGACCTCGTAAATAAAATTCACCTACCTCTCTTATGTTGTCCTTACTAGTGTATTCTGTTCTAAATACATTGTTTGTCTACTTTACGTAGCTATTCTATAATTACGTCCACCCTATTTCCCATATATGTAATACAACACATCCATGTTTGTCATTATGTGTGCTTGTGTGTTTATTTTATTTATGCACCGTGCCAAAGTGTTAAGTGTGAGAGACATACCTGCATTTTTATCGAAATATAGTGTGAAATAAGTTTTCAAAAATTAAAACAGCCTTAAATCTAGCTGGGACTAGAACCCTTACCTTCACTCCCTAGAAAAATTAACAGAGCGAGCCTGACGTGTATATCTAAATGCCCAACGATGTGGATTTTAGATAGTCAATAAATCTAGAAAAAACTTTAAATTTAAATTGGTATTTTTTTTTGCACATCTTCAGACTTATATTTTCATTCAGGAAAGTGTTTTGGGGTCATAATTGAATGGAATTTATAAAACCGAACAATTTTAGACATGTTTCAAGACTCAAAAATAATTAATATTTATTATTTCATTTTAAATTTAATAAAACTAGCATCTCTTTCTAGTAATGGCTAACCATTCAAATTCCCAGCTTGAACTAGTTTAAAATATTTCATAAAATATATACATTTTATAAAATTATTTTTAATAAGGGTTAATTGTATTTTATTCATAATATGTTTTATTTTTGTACTCTCCAATGATATACATAATACTACAGTTTATACTCTCCGAAGACAATTAATACCACACAGTCAGTTAACACAGCTTACTTTTGAGGACTTATTGGTAAAGTATATGGCTAATTCCAATATAACCTATGTTAAGGGAGTTTAAATATTTTCAAAATGTTTTAATGTTTGGGTTTATGGTAAAAAACAAACCGCTAACTATCAAGTTGAACATTTAAACACTTTTTTTTTTAAATGAGAGTATAAAAATAAAATTTGCGAGAGTTGATCATACAAATGTTTTAATGTTCATTCTAAAATAGCAGGTGGGATCAGAGGTGTTTGGTATTTTTAAATAGCAACTTAACTTACAATGTTTGGTTTTAGTAGGTATTTGTAATCTGTATCGGTGGGCATGGGGACTAAGGCATCAAACCAATCTAGTTTGGTTTGTTGGTGACGTGGAGATCGAGTCTATAGTCTCAATAAAGTGTAAGTGTGCTCCACTTAAATATGGGTACGTATTCTCTAATCTCTATTTTCCTCATCCATAGGCTTAATTAAAATGCTGATAGTTCAGAAAGATGGTAGGACGTGATTAAAAAACTATAAATCATAATAATGGAGTATAGAATAAAGTGTTGAAATAATAATTTCAAATTATATCATGTTACCGTCCAAATCCGATTACAGGACAAATCAGATTGAACTAGACCTAATTGATTCATCTTAAGAGCCTCAGGATGTATTAGTTTAGCCTAGTCTAAATTCGTTAGTCCTGAAATGTTGGCCTAGCTTATAGTATAAATTATTATAGCTTATAATTGTACTAGGTCAAAACAAGTTAAGGTTATATTACGTTAGGTTAGGTTAGCTGATAACATTTGCGTACAAACTGTGAATGATGAAACCTGTCCATGGTCGATTCATCGTATGGGCTAAGAATGATAAAAGCTAGTACTGTCTAAAACATCAGGCTATATTGGTTTATCCTACAAGCAGCACGATTTATCATATCGGCCTAGTCTGAACTAGTTTGTCCTGGAATCTAGTTTGGACTGTAACATATACATTAAAATATAATAAAATTTTTTGGGAGGCATATAAAAAGGTTTTTTTTAAATTTGGTATCTGCCTACATTATAATATAATCAACTCGTCTTTGCAAAATAAACTTAACTAAATTTATACCAGTCTGATGACTGAATTTAAACTATGTTATTAGTATTGAAATTCTGAAATCGTAAAATGACAATAGGACGCGGACATAGAGGGAGAGACCTTAGACTTGGTATGCCAATGATCTTACCACTGAGCCATTCAGGAGTCATCCCGGGCCCATGGTCATTATTCACATATATTATAGGTCTGAACCTGTGATAAACGTGTGTAAACTATCAGATACACATGTATGACCAATTAATATCACCATCTATAAGATAATGTGGCCATCTTCAACTCTAGAGGGCCTCAAATTGTGCAATTAAAATTTTACGAATACGCATATTGTGATGGAATAAATAGGCGAGATATTGTATCTCTTAATTATGGTTGTATCCCTATCTAAATATCATATCCTTTAAATTGAAAAATTACACTTTGAAACGTGAATTGAGCCCGGGATGGTTGACTTATGTTGCCCATTCACGAGGCGATATATATTGATCAATCTGGTTGGCAATGTGATTGCTCTAAAATTGCCGGTGGATTGGTGTTCCCGATTAACGATGTCAATATTACAAGAAATTTTGTTGTCAATGTGATTGCTCTGAAATTTCCATTGGATCGGTTTTCCCCATTACCAAGGCAAATATACAATCAATTAGGTTGTCAACCGAGATTTTCCTCTATTTTGTTTTCATCGGTTCAAGGTAAACTTTTGTGACGTGTGGGCAAATACTATCAATTATTGCATTTTACTACCATGTTATTTGGTGTTTATAAGGTAGTACTTGTTATGGCGGAAGTATTTGTAAAGTAACTATAAATTTGTAAAGTGAATGTTTTTTAAAATATGTTGATGGGTAATGAACAAAACTCACTGTCAAAAAACAAAACTGAAATAATAGTAAATTCATTAAACTATTATAGCAAACTTGCACTCACACAACCAATTGTAGGGAAATCAACACGTGCAGACCAAGACAGAAAACAAAACAAATCAAAACATGTGGTATGCGCATGCGCACATCTAGCAGAATGGCAATCAGATCAAATTCGTCCATTCAAGGTGTAAGCACTGCGCAATCTGCTTCAGATTGCCAGAGAGGTTAATTGAATTGACGGTCCATACCATCAACAAAATATTGCTCAAGCAATCTGATTGCCTTTGCACACTGACGAGGAAATATTTGGGAAATTTGGTCGAAAGCGATGAGATTGACAACTAGATTGCTTCAAGATTGCATCGTCAATGGGCCCCTTTAATACGCCAATGCTCTAACCGCTGAGATACCCAGGGGTTGCCTCATGCTCAGGGTAATTCTTCACTCATATTCTAAAGGAGAGTTTGAGTAATCATGGCTATATCCGCATGTCAATTTACAGAATATGATATTTAGATATGGCTTTAACCGTAATTAAGAAATATAATAGCGTGGCTACTTAATCCATTATGATATGCACATTTGGTTGGTTGTCATTGTACTATTGGCAGCATGGCCCCCACAAAGGTGGGCTTACGGAGCTCTAGCCAGGGTGAGAGGGTCTTTAACATTCATAAATGTTAAAATTTTCCCAACTTAAAAATGTTAACTTTCACTCTTAGGTAGTAACATGTATAAAGGTCTATTGATGACAATGTTTTGATACAAAATATTAGCAAGTACTGACAACAAGGACGTTGGCATACAAAGTAAAGGAATAATCCTTGATGTCGAGACATCACTTATAAAAGACTTAGTGCAAGAGATGCAGTGCTTACGTGACTCATGGGAAAGTGTTATTCAAGAGGTAAAAGTAATTGCTGAAGCAATAGGAGTGCAACTCCAATTTCCCAAAAACCAAAAATCTTATAAAGATTCTAAATAAGATTTCAGAATTTCCATAGTTTACCCAGTATTGGAATTTTTTTTAATCAATAATTTAAAGACAAGATTTGAAGCAGCAGATACCATATGTGAATTATTCTCACCCATTTTGAACTTCCAGAACCTATACGATGGCCAACCTTCCACAAAAGCGTCGAAACTTTTAAATACATATGAGAAAGATCTGTCATAAGATTTGATGCACGAAATCATACATCTTAAAAGTATTCACAGAAAGGTTTTCGCACTGTAAGAGGCCCGATTAGACTTCTGAACTATGTTTACGAAAAATTCCAAGGTATACTTGCTATCTTCCTCGCCATTAATCTGTTTTGTATAAAACCAGTTATTGTTTCTTCAGCTTAAAGAACGTTCAGCATACTGGAAAATTCATTGGAAACGTGGTAAAGAAACTCAACTGGTCAAGAACGTCTTAATCATCTAGCAATTTTGCGCATCGAAAATGATTTTATCAAGTTGAATATACTTAATATATTGAAAAATTAGTGTCAAAAAAAGCTAGAAAAAATATTTTGAGATCATATTTATATTATTGAAAGTTTTTATTATGTAAATCCATATATTTTTTAGTTAATATAAATATTTATTTTGTGACATCATTTAAACTGACTTATTTATCTTACTTATTTATATAAACTTACAGTAGTTAGGGGGGCACGCCAAATATAATACCCTGGGCGCCCACTTCAGGATGTGAGGGCCGTGTTTGGCAGCATAAAGACCTCCCGAGTCAAAGATGGCAGCGTTTCCTGAGAGATTGTTATCTCAATTGATCTTTGGTATGTAGTTGACCAATTTTGCACTTCCATCTCATATTCTGCCTTAAAATATGAATGAGGAATAACCCGGGTCATGGAACGACACCTCAGTGATTAGATAATTGATGTACTAAGCCAAGTATCCCAGGTTCGACTCCTGTGTCCAGGTGTAACTTTTAAATATACATAATATGATATTTGAATGTGGTTATAACCGTTATTAACAAATATAAAAGCTTGGCTGTTTAATCCATAATAATATTTTTGTGCCTGTGTGGATGCGTCCCAGATGATGGATTTTGTAAATATAGCCGAAACTTCTGAAATGACTATTCCCATAACTTGGCCCAAGTCTGAAAACATTAATTATAATTAAGTACGAGATTCGAAAGCCTTCAAAACAAATTCAAGGTGTATGTCAATAGTAAAATATCTATAACCATTATCTCCTTAATGTTAATGTATCTGCAACATACAACTTTATACCTAAAGCATAGTATTGTGCCAACCTTTATATCAATTCTTTATTCAGTGCCCCACATAGTAAGTTCTTTTTCTTATTAAATACTTCGCGCTGGCAACAAAGTTGATTAAAAATAATATTTTTTATCGGGATACTTCAGGAGGGAGTTTGACACGTAAAACTCAATGGTCTGAAAGAGAAAAAAAAAACCACAAAAAGGAAGAAAAGAATACTCAGAATGAGTAAAGGACACACAGCTAAAACCAGCTATAAAATGAAAAAGATCCGCAATGGTAGACATTGACAGTAAACGCCAAGCTGGTCTAGTAGTTGAAGAGATAAAGAAAAAGCTTGTACAATAAATGAATGCACTAACTATATAAGAGAATAAAATTGACTTGTTCTTTAGGTTACATATAAAACCGGATCAAGCTGTATACTCGTAAATTGAAAAGTGACACCTAACTATGGGAATTGTACCTGGGACCCTTGGCTTAGCACTCTAATGCAGTATCACTGAACTAAACATGATCCATCCCGAGCCCAGGGTAATTCTTAACTCATAGTTTAAGGCAATCTTTGATGAACATGTGGAAATAATTGAGATCACCATCACCAGCTATTAGGGGTTTTCTCTGCCTTAAATATTAACTTATTTATTTGGCACCAAGTCCTACTACCCATTCGGGTTATACGCTTAAGCACTAATTAAGCTAATGACTTACGAATTTGGAAGGTTAAATATAGATTAAGTGAATTCGCATTTGCATGGAGGTAGAGTGGAAAACCATTTAGGAAAAACCGTTCCCAATTCACCCAATCGAGATTCGAACCTCGATCTCCCCATCCTCGGCAGTGTGAGTCAACACGAAACTAGCGCGTTAGCCAACTACGCCACTGAGGTTGGTTAAAATATTAGTGAATAATGGCTTTGTGCATGGAAAGTGTCCTGGATATCTCAGTGGTATAGCCTTCGCCAATTAATCCTGGGCTACCGAGTTCAATTCCTGTGTTCAAGGGTTATTTTTCAATTGATGAATAAGGTCTAGTCATGTTTATGATGATGGGAAGGATGGGGTTTAAATCTTGGCCAGTGTATTGAGAGAAAGCTTTCTTAAATGGTTTACCATTTGCCCTCGAAGATAGCTCGGGTTTAATTCCTCAACCTTTCTTATCCCTGATTCATTAGCCCAGATAATTAGTGAGACGCGGTGCTACAAATAGAAAAAGAAAAAATGGGCTCCTACCAATTGCTTCCCTCACTCTATAATGTGTATTTTCTTTTCTTTTAAAAAACAAATATATGCCATTAAAGTGAAAAAGGGTTTCTTTACAAAGATGTTTGTGTAATAAAAAGAATTTCACATTAACATCAAAACTAAAATTCAAATTATAAAGTTAAATAAATAATTATTTCACCCTGTCATACTACACAGCCAGGCTTCCTTCATCTAAACACGCTAATAGGTCAGGTATTATGAAAGTATAAGTATAATAGAATTGGCGATGGAGTGAAAACTATTTATATAAAAAAAACACCCTCAGTATATCCCGTCATGTTTAAAAATCTGGTCATATTAACACAGAAAAACTATATTAGACAAGAATGACGTCATTTGCCCACAAAAGTGGACTACTTAAACTTCGGGGAATAGTGCTGAAAAAATAACAAGATAATTGGTACCGTTGAATTTTTGCAACGTCCTCTAATGTTTTAAATATTAATCCCGTTTCTCAGAAAATGATCTTATTTTAATGATTGATGACGCAGCAAGAACTAATTGAGGAATATTTGGAGGGGATCCGACCTATTTACGATTGATTTAAAAAAATCTGTTGTGAAAATACAATAGCGCCTGTTACAGAAGGTTAATACCAATTGAAAAATGCCATAAAAATAGGAGATTTTCTAAATATTCAACAGACACATTGATTGAAGCCAGCCTGAAAAATGGTAACCATACTTATGTCTATAAAAATTCACGCAAAATTTCAATAGTGTCATTTTCAGAACATATTAATATTTTAAAATGGGTGTAGTAGCTTTTAGAAATGTTAAATATGGTTTACAGTTCTATAATATGACTTTAAATTAGTTGTTTAACAAGATAGTAATGATTCGTTCTATGTTCCATAATTAAATTTAACTATCTTTCCTGCTTCTATCCTGTCAGCTCTACTTTTATTTGACATCAAAATGGTACGAGAAAGTTTAGTCTGGTGACTGGTAGGTGTTGTCAAACGGAGACCCATACGGGTAAAATATACAGTACATAAGATTTTATTTGATTATTTTTGTGTCCACTTTAAAGTTTACGCTGCCTTTTAAATGGATGATTCATCTATTGGTCTGAATATTCATCTATTTAAATGTAAGTTCAAATTAAATTAAAATGTTGAAACTTGTATAGGTTTGAAAAAAAATAATTCTATTTTACTTCTAAAGTGAGTAACTACCAAACAATCTACACAACATATTATTATTTCTATTTCTATTTAATATTTAAAATTATTCTGTGATTACTTTTTGTATTTCAGTTTATTTAGCGATCAAGAAAGACAAAAAGACAATTAAATCCGCATTGAACAGGAAAATACAACTTTGATCACGCAGTTTAAGACGAAATATTTTTTTTAAATATCAATTTTATTGGATTTTGATATAAAAAAATAAAACCCTTGTTAAACGGATGTCCTAGTTATATCCATGCGAAATTTTATCACAATAGGAATAGTGTTTTAGGCATGGTTTAGTTTATAGAGATGGACAACATTTCATTTTTGTAACAAAGTAGAATAGAAAACAATATAAATATTGAAAATGTCATGCCGGAAGTGAAACGGATCAATATTCAATCAAATGTAATTTTTTCCGCGTGATTTCACATATAATGCACGATGATTAGATTAATGGGGTATTGATGAGGAAAATATATATTTAAAAAAATTACTCGCTTTCTCGTGAAAGGAGAACAGGGAACCACTAATGGAAATCAACCTGGCTCGGATTGAATTTTTAATTTTTCCATTATAGGCAAACTGGACAGTATGAGCCTAAATCCTTAGTCCACATGCCCACTGATGCATTTATTTTTGGATTTGGACTGTACATTAGTAGCATTCTAGAAGCTTGGTGTTCCATATAAGTCTGCTCTCATTCGTAGCAAATGTTAGATTACAAGTTCATCCAACCGAGAAGGCCCGCGTGCTTTAGGTCGGAAACAAGCATTACTCTTAAAGTTTCGAGACAATTAAATTTAACCAGTCTCTCAAGACTCGAGGATATTATTACTAAGGTGAGGTAGAAACAATTAGTATAATGAAGTTTATTACTGAGATGAGGTAGTAACAATTAGTACAATGAAGTGTATTTACCACCGTCTTTGTGCTAATGAAGATTTTTTAATTATTTCTTATTACTTGGTGAAGAAAAAAGTCCAAAAAATTCAATTTAATTTTACTTGCCAATGAAATATTTATATTATTTACTAAAATTATTACGAATCTACAAATGAAAATATAAAGTAAGGTGATCTGAAATTTATCTTCGGATTAACGATTGAGATCTCTATCTTTTTCGCCTTGCTTTTGAAGTTCAACGACTTATAATATCAGCACACGAGAATTTCTATAAACAAGAGTGAAAGAACCTACCAATTTTGATTGGAAATACATTTTAACATACTTTCCATGGCTCCTTTACATGCCTTAATCGACATGGGACCGACGGCTTTAGTTCCCCTTCGAAGGAGGTTGTGATACGGATTTTTATCACTCAAGAAAAATCCATTGACCCCAGCTGAGTTTGAACTCACAAACATCGAGTCCTTAGGCGATCAATTTACCCCGAGGCAACCGACGTCGACCATACACAATGTACCTGACCGAGATTCAAAACTCAACCTTACTTGTATTCGGTGATAACGTCTTTTGCTAGCTTGACGTCTAAGACACAATGTCCAACCATTTTAAATAACGTCATAGCCAATATTAGCCAATTATAACTTTAAATTAAATGACTGCATCAAAAACCTAGTTAATTAAATGGTAAAGGAACAAAGTAAACTTATGTTGTACTTTATTGGCTTTAGAAAAATCTTTTCTAAGATTCAAAATTATTACTTGAACTCTTTGTTCTAAATTTTAAATGGGCTGGAAAGTGGTGTAAAAACTATTCCAAGAAAACATTTCTTCTCTAGAATCCATCTCATCCTACAAATTATACTCAACTTACATTATGTAATACAGTTCTATCCAGACCTAGAATCAAAGTCCATTTCTTTGTACGACTGTTTATAAAACAGTTTAGTTAACACCAGTGAAACCATTTTACAATATTAATAAGTACTACAACACAATTACAAAATAATAATTTTGAATTGAAAAAAACTATTTTGTTGATCTCTATTTCATTGCTGTCAAATTAGGAATGGGGAAATAAAACCTCAAATCAATGTAATTTCAGTTTCGAGTGTAGATTGTTTTTTAAAGGAATCCCCGTTATTTGACCGTGAGGCGTGTACTTATAAGCTGACATAGACTATTATTCACTCATGTTCCCCAAATTACTTTAATTAAACCAATAATCGGACACTAGATAGGTCAATAGTGTCTAATTATTGAGAAAAAGGTCTCGGGCTCGATTCCCGGCATGGCAAAAAAAAATTGATTATTGGTGAAATCTGGGTTTCACCTCTCTTACTAATTTGTTGATAATTATATATTATATTCGTTAAATAATTAGTCAGTATAAAAAGTGTACGTAAAATACAAAAAATAATATTCCCTAATACCTGCTTTGTTTGTAGCATGGTTTAAAGCATTACTAATGTAATAGACTGGACTACTATTAACGGTGATATCAGGGTTTGAATCTTGCTTGTGTTTATTGAGAGTAGTTTTTATATATCGTTTTAATACCTCCCTTCACGAAAATGTCGGTTAACTTCCTTTAAATTTAACATTTCTCACCTCTAACATATTAGCGTAATAAGTGCATATGTGTATAACCCAAATAGGAAGGGATAATCAGTGATAAAAAATAAATAATCAATAAATGGTACCAGCAAATTCTTGAAAATGGTACCAGTGAACCTCATCAATTTATATAACATATATTTGAAGGCGTGATGAGGATGGATTTTGGTGGAGTAAACAGCGATACAAACCGCTATTGAACGTCACACACAATTTTTTTATAATAATGTACCAATTTGACGCTGTCAAACCAAGTTTACACTATTTGTTTGTAAACCAAATCACCTAAAAAGTCGCATTATCATCTTTTTATATTGCTTACGTGTTCTAAACTCGTTTTAGGGATGAAATACAGCCCACTCTTTACCCACCCACATTCCCACCAACATTAGTAGTTACACAGGTGTACCATAACAGTATGTACATAATTCAACGTTTTTATTCAAAAAGATGTAATTGTATTCCTTTGAGTTAGTTCTCAATACACTTGGATATATTTCACAACTTTTGCCCAGCTACAGGTTTTTAAAGTATAATCGGTGATCATTCTAAATCCCATTTACAAGTCCCTGAAATAGCCACCCTGGATATCAATCCACATTAGTGCCCTTTGTGTGGTTGAAGCAATATCCCTTATCACAGACATTATTAATTTCCGATTCGAGTAGCGGTATAATTATTGGCTTCACCAGTCCAACTCTACTGTTTGACATCACTGCATACACCTGGGACTTGATGTGTCGTTCAAATTGGAAGTAGATTGAGATAACATTGGCCCAACAACTTGACAACCTCAGTAAATTTAAAGTTTTTGGAAGTGTCAATTGAAACATTTCATCTTCCTCCTAATAAAAATAGAAGATTCACAATTTTTTGTGGTTTGGCAAACTTTGAAAATTGTACCTATGTTTATTTGAACTTTTCGTCCAAAATAATCCCAAAATCAACTAATGAATTTTTGGATTTCTTACTTTTGAGCATTCTGTTAAAAAGAAGTGTGTACTAAATATTATTAATGATACATTTCAAAGGTTTTATACATAAAATTGACATTGGAAAATATTGTAAAAATTTAAAGATATTAATTGAAAACGAGTCCGATATCTTAACTCATTAAGTAATGAGTTTGTCTCAAGTTAAGGATTTCCGGTTCGATTTCCGATCATAGCCTTAAAAAAGTATCATGGGTGAGATGTGAGGTTCTCCTTTTAGTTGGGATGGTAGAGATAGCGAGTTAAGGTAAGTATTTGGGCAGTTTAAATAACAAAATAAACTCGGAAAATAAATAAAAATATGTTTACAGTAGAAATATAGAAAGTTAGTACCTTCAAATAATCTCAACTATTCTTGAATATTTGTAAAGCGTGATATATAATTTAATGATAAATATTTTTCTTCGTTTAAAATTTCATCCAAATGTTAATATGCTCATGACAAATATTCAATTACTAGTGAGATTAATAATATCTGTAAAAAAATTAAGCTCTATTTTCTACTTAGCTATATTTGATATATTTTCCCATAAAACTTATTTTCTCTAAAATCCGTATAATAGACTGGCATTTTCTCACGTTCATATCCATCACACCATAACACTGATGAATTAATGGTTGGGTTCTGGGTGTTTTGTCTGTTTTAGTTTGTAGTTAGTTTATAAGACGTGTACTGAAATTTTATTAATTTGGTTAAAGAAAGTGCACGTAAATACGTCAAATAATTATAAATAAAACTTGAAATAAAAATTTTAATATATCATCAGACCTACTTACCCCTAATTTTGTAATATCAATAAATGTTCAGTTATTTAATATACATTACAAACAGCTAATACGTATAGAGTTTAAAATAATTTTTGATTTATAAAATTAACTAGATCTTTTAATTTTTATTAACGCAGACGTTTATTCATTTGGTTCAGTTAGTTAGTCTCACCATCTGAAACAAGAAACTTGTCGAGATCAGAACTGTGATTATTTAATTATTTTTAGGAGACTCGTTGGTCCACCACCCTTTATCGAGCTGGATGAGAGGGAATGGAAGGGCGGCTTGGACGCGTTGCAGAATACTTATTAATCTCACATCATGTAAAAAGTGGTTTGTTATTTTAAAATTAATATTATGCCAAAATAGAGTTGATATGTTTCAAATTATCTCTTAATAAACCTTTATTATTTGTTTTATGATTTTATTAAAATTAATTTTTGATTAAATATTTCTGATATTTATTAGCGTTTCTTGTAGATTTTACAATTGCTATATTCAAGTAAAGGAATATAAATAATACTAGCTTTCCAATAGTAAATAAAGTGTTTTTGGCACGATAACAACGTACATTTTTATTGTAATTGATAATTATTTTGGTTGTTTTCAGAACTACCATCACAAGAAATATAGTATTACAAGAATATTTCCCTAAACTTAGGTGGCACCCCTAAGCCAAGAGACACCCAAATTTGAATACATACCAGTATTTATTGTGTACTTACATGAATCCCCAACACTGTTAATTTGAAATTATTTAAAACATTGTTAATTTGCTACACATACTGATGTATTAATAGACGTATATTAGAGCAGTGGTATTCAAAATTGTTTGTTTGTGTAACCCCAAATAAACTTTCTCTTCATTTTTCCATACCTCAAGTTCTTGTTGTATAAAGCATGTTATAAATGTCGGAGAAAGGGGTGGGGTATGGGGGTCTGGACCACAATGAAATGATATGAATCCCCACCTAGTTGGGTTCATATATACATGTAAAACGTTTATTGGCTAGAGGTTTAGTAAAACCACCAGCTAGAAAAATTATTTTTCTATTTCCTTGCAAGTTATACATATTCTATAATGAATATATTAATATATTTTAAATTTTGATTATCCCTTAAGATATCTGAAATAATATTCAAGGCAAAGTATATTATTTATTTAAAATTTTGGTGTCTATTGATATAAAATGGTATTCTGAAGGAAAAGAATACATGCAAGCCAGATATTTCCTCGAGAGTGCCTCTAAGTTTACCACATTTTGTCAAAAAAATTATAAATAGCTAAAGGCACATAGAGCACCTGTGTTTACGTACATGTTTCTATTAAGGTAGACACCAATCATGGCTATTAATATAATTAATTTGGCGGTAAAATGTTGGCCCCTTACTATTGAAACGGCGTATAAGAATTTTCCATTCCTATTACAAAAAATTTCAAAGTTACAAAATAAAGTTTTTAATAAGTAGCTTTAATGAGGGTAGGGAGGTGGATTGGAAAGAAGTCATATAACATAAATTACAACCTTTGTTAATAGGTAAGTTTTACTAATATCGCTTGAATCCTTGATTTTTATATAAATTTAAAGATAACAATATTAAAAAATCTTATACCGAGAAATATAGTGTGATATTATTTGCCACCCTACCTTATATTTCCTTATTTTTTCTACTTTTGTGAACAATTTCTAATTTAATTTCGTGTGAAATCTTCGAATTTCACCAGCGGGTTCCTAACCTGACTAATGACAATGTTTACATATATTAAATTAAGTAAAAGGACGGAAGGAACAACGTAAAACATTGTTTTAAATAATTT
>CABEEJ010004054.1:0-22916 GCA_901482245.1 Timema douglasi
CACAAATATTGGCTGCTGTAGTAAATAAATCGGGGGAAAAAAATACCAAACTTTAATCGTGGTATTAGTAGTACACTCGTGCGCCAGAGGTTAGGTTAAAAATAAAGCAAGAAAAGTTAAGGAGGTCGCCATTTGTGAATGTAGAGATCTAGTGGCAATTTCTCAGGGTCCGTAAACGCTGACCGTTAAAAACAAGCGGGTGGAGGGGGGGAATAATGACGTATCAATTCCTAAGTTTCTAAAGCATCCAGCACGTGATTTAAAAAAAATCAGGAAATGTACCAATGCCGAATTGGTACTTTTCAGTCTTCGTAAATATTCCGTCGGCGACTGCACAGACCAAAAAAACAACCCAAGGATATCCTCCCTCTTTACTACCTACAGTTTTTTTTTCTTTTGTTGAACCCCAGCGCATGGGGTACTTAGCGACATGTCTTGGGAGAAACGGGGTCTCCCCCCTCCAGACCATCAATACACGAGACAAAAGGTACGCCGGGAAGTAAAGAAAGAAAGACAGCTACAAGGGAAGAAGGTGGGTGGCGGGGTGGTGCTGGAAAGAAAAGGTGGCTGGCAGACCCAGAGAAGGTTGGCAAGAACTGAGGAACCGGGATTTGTGGGGAGGAAAGTCTCTAAGGTGTTCGCTATATAGGGATGGGCGGCAGATGGTCTTTGATTGTGTGTGTGTGTGTGTGGAGGGGGAGGGAAGGGGGATAGGACTATCCAACAGCTGCTATTTAGGTTCAGCTGCTTTTACGTATACACCATAACTTCACACACAGAGAGATATCGAACAAGTACTGCGATAAAAAAAAACCAGGGCGCAAGGTGCTATTAGAAAAAAAAACTGCGCAATGGTAGGCATGCAACACCGACTCCCCCGCCTCTAAAACCCTTTTCTCGCCTCCGGGCAACATAAAAAACTATGGGGTGATACTTAAAAAGTCGTGTCATTTAGGATTCCCGGACAAAATGGATTGGAAAATACCCTTCCCCCCCTCTTCACAAATGAATTGTCAATGTTGATATCTACCCAGCAACACCCCAAATTATCCTTACCTGTGGTTTTCTTTTTACAAACACGAGTTTGTCTTCTGTCATGTTTGAAAAAAAACAACTATATTTATTCAAAATCTGAATTTGATAACAACGATCAGTTACCTTTTGTGAAATACCAAAGTATTCAATTAAGGTTGTTTTTTTCCCTTGCATGTCCAGTCCATATTGTTGTACTGTTTAAAGGACAATTTTGCTTCCTTTTCTTAAAATACTCGTAAAACTAAATCGAACTAAAGTCCTAAAATTATAATTACCAGCAAAATTTAGTTTTAAAAAGAGTCTCAATTCAAAATTGGTAAAAACAAGTCTCAGACGAACGTCTCTGATTAGAAATGTTTCTGAAAATAAATATGATTTGTAAAGTTACGCTAAAAACATAATATTTTGTTTTTTATTTTAGATTGTAACCTTGATAATGAATTGTTTGCAAAATATTTTATAGGCTAAACGATATTCTAATGAAAGAATTACAAAATTATTAGATTAGATTTTTGATAATAGTATGAAATAAACACAAATTTATAAGCTCCTTTACTTTTGATATAATGAATGAAAAATTAAAATATAATTTTAGAAGCGAAGCAAAAATAATGATATTATAATCAAAGAATCCACAGGCTATATTATTTATATTCGTTATCTGTGGAAAAAAAAATACGAGATCCAATAATATTATCTTACATTAAAGCTAGGCCTAGTTCTAAATCAATAAACAAAAAAATAATTTGAAAAAAAAAATCAACTAGTCGTATCTGCATTCTACGTGCACACAAAAACAAAATGCACGACGAATAAAAAAAAGTGTAATGCAATCGGCGTTAAGGTTGTATTACTCAATCATTACGGTGTACTGTTAAAGAATAAGCAAAGAAGAAAGTATAGGATGATATAACAAAAAGTAACGTTCGCTTTCGATTGGCCGAATAAGTTGGGCGGGTGGAGCTGGCTGGCTGGCTGGTTCGTTCGATTTGGGTGAAGGGCCTCGGATTCTGTTGGCCGTGACATTCACTGGTTTCATTGCACTTTCGGAGAGAGAAAGCGAGAGAAATAAAAAAAGCCAACAAAAACAAAGCACGGTTTTTAAACGCAGTCTCGGCTAAGTTCCTTCACCACGATAATTAAATCTGTGATTGTTGAGTAACAATGTGAGAAGACTACAGCTGGAGATGAAACATCGATAAAGGATTTTTTTTTTCCAGGGTAGGATCCTTTGTGTTAACACGAGCAAACACCACTGGGAGAAGAAAAAAAAAACACCACCCCCTAGGCGTAGACAAAATCAAGAAAAACTAACATTTAAATGTATTTATCTTACCTGTCGGAACTTTCAGAGCTGTCGTAACGGTCGGCACATCTTTTCTTTCTGCAATTTTCTTCGTTATTCGGACAAAGAGTCGAAAACTCCACATGATCGGAGGCAGAAGATCCACCACCACCACAAAGCATTTCAGCTGCTTGCACACCGACCAAACCATTCAAACGAAAATTCGAACACAACTCCCCATTGTCGTCGCGGATGTAGAATGATGGTTTCGAGGCGTTCAATCCCTTCGCATTTAAACAGTCTTTGCGAGAAACACTCATCAAATCCACACCGTCTACCATTAAAGTTTCTTTAGCACTAATTCTTGTCCCTTCCACACACACTCCGTCTGCCATCTTGTTCGGCACGCACGGAAACTGTCATGACGTCACGAGAAAGAAGGGGAGGGATGTGACGTCACGAGTTCCTCCCCACCCTTCGGGTAGTCACTCTTACTGTTCATTGGCCGACGAACAATTACATAATTTACTACAACCAGTATAATTACTTCGCGCTGACATATCAAATATGAATGTTTAACCCATTGAACCTAAATACCTAATAATAAAAAAAATAGGGATGACTTATAAATTGTTGTTACCAACTGCCAACAATTTTGCTTGAAAGCCTACAAGAATGTTATTTTTTGTAGTTGTGTTGCCTACATTTTACCAATTTTAAATTTATATTTGTACACTTTTTTAAAAAACTGTTATGTTAAAATTTTAATTATTTCTCTATTTAACTACCTTGGGCTAGTTTAGTTAATTTGAAAATAATGTTTAATTATCTTGAACGGCCTATATGTTTATTTTTTTTTAATAATAAACCCTCTGAATGAATTTTTTTAACAAAATTAAATGTTAAATTAAGCACAAGGTGTGCAATTTCTAATCAATTGCTTCAAGTTATTCTTTGTGTCTAAAGAACAATAAAACAAGTTAAAACTACATCTTTTTGTGTGAAATATATAAAAGAATAAAAAAACATGATATGATTCTAACATTCAGTAAAATAGGCTACAATGACAAAATCATTCAAGTTAAAACTTTAAAATAAATTTGATTTTTAAATAAAAATTTATCAAAAGCTTAGTGCCATAAAGCATGGAAACTACAATTTAATATCAAATCTTATATGGTTTTTAAATCTAAATAATGTGTACCTCAAATAAATATTTTGATGAGAATGATCGGCTAAAGAAAATATTTTCTGTAATAATGCCAGTCAGTGGCAAACTGTTACAATATTCATACTCCCTGAATCCTAAGCGTTTTCAGTAGGGGCGCCGACGCTTTAGTCTTAAAAAGATGAAACTGATGGAATTATAGGAAATGAAGCACAAATACAAGTTGTAAATTATTATTATTAGCACCGCGTCTTACTACCCGTTCTGGTTATACGCACTTACGCTATGTGTAATGGTAGGGTGATTGAGAGATGAAATGGAGGACCTACAGTTTAACGTGGAATCCGAACCACGGTGGAGCCCTGGCATTCCCCACATTCACAAGATGTCTTGTCAGAGGTGAAGGAAGGGTTTGGTAATCAGATAAATCTGTGCTGGGACCGAGGATTGAACCCCGGCCGCCAGCACAGAAGTCTGACACCTTACCCCTAGACCGCAAGGTCACCTAGTTTTATTTATACTTCACTCTAGGGATTAGGGATAGTTTAAAAGTTATATTATTAGAAGATACACCGAAGAGAAAAAGGTTTCTGTGGTTAGGTCATGTGATGAGAATGGAGGACAGAATGCCTAATAAAGTCTTACAGAACAGAGAGAAGAGCAGAATACTACGGACAAGATGAATAGACCAAGCGCAGAAGGACACGAAGGCTAAAGGAACGGATCTGTGACGCGTGCCTGAGGGAAAAGTTTTGGAAAGATCGACAGGGATGGAAGAGAACGTGCCAGACGAGCCGCAGAGGCGGAAACGTCAGATGTTGACGACTTTACTCTATGCGATTATATCATGTTTGTTTACGAGTCCGTTTCCCTCCATGGATAATACCTGACTTAAGTATTACAACTTGAATCAGGTGTCTTAACAGAGAGGTTTAATATAGTCTAACCGACATCGGTTGTCACATGGTCTAACGTGCTTCTCTCGTGTCAAGACTAGACTGCTGATGATTGAGCACATTGAGGTTCAAAGCTCAGGTGTACCGGGGGGGATTTTTTCCAAAATGGTTTTACACTCTCCCTCCACACAAATGCAGGCACACTTCCTCTAAATATAGCCTTCACAGTTCCTAAAACCATTAGCGTAATTAGTACTTAAGCGTGCAGCCCTAATAGGTAGTAAGATGCAGTGAAATCAGGCTGGAAAACATTTACAAGGAAAAAAGAAAATACACAAAAATTTAAAAATGTTTGTAATTCCGTTTATTTGGTTGATAGCACAAAAATAATATAAAACAAAGTATTTTAAAATGGCACAACTTATCAGAGGTGCTTTTAACAGATGAGCTTCATTTTAACGTATCATTTGATTACAAACTAATTTTGAACAAAAAAAAGATAATGCACTTCAGTATACAATAATAAGATTTATTAAATTACGTTGAGACATATTGTCCCAAGTATTTGATGTACGAAAATATTACAAAGGTTAAACATATTTTTATAAAATATAATTCCTACTATTTTTTCAAATTCAACAAACCTGTTTGCTATTTGAAACGTTTTTATATTTAATGCAGTCTATAGCTAACATGCACACATACACAATACAATATATCTATTCAAATAATACAATTGAGAGAAAAAAATCAACAAAAATAATTATTTTATACAATCGTGTTTAACAATTTTTAATTCAAAGCATAAATACAAACAATAGTTTAAAAACCCTGTGACAATATTTTATAAAAATAATATGTGAATTTATATCAAATGAAATTATACTAGACCATTATTATATTGCAAATAAAAGTATTGCCACAATTTGACAAAAGTCAAGGCAATAAAAATATAAAAATCACCATTACATACAATAAAATTATATGTTTTTTTTTATCAATACTTTATCTACGTTTGAACTACATATAATTTTGCAGGCAACTTTTTTTAACACACATAAATACACTAAAACTTCAGAATATCAACATAAAAATAACATCGTAAAAACATAAGTAACACTTCTTAAAACTATCAGTGACGGCTCATTTGTGATTTGAAAGGTGAGGCTTAGAGTGTCTGTCATCAGTGATTATCTATTTAATTTAGAATTTCGTATAAAAGATAGATCATATTATGAAGCTATGGATAAGCTGGTTAAGTAAATATGGATATTTCGTCCTGGAGATTTTGCTTTTCACACACTGGTCTACTTACAAATACTACTTCTTGATGTCCACGGTCTAAAAAAATATACAAAATGTATTAAGCCTAGTAGTCAGGGCCGCCCTTTGGGGGGGTTTGCAAAGGGCCCCGCGCTTGCTCGACAGAGGCACAAGTTGTGGGGGGGAAATGTTTGCTTGAGCTCTCCTTGTACATGCGACCAAGCAGATATTGCGAGTGTGTAAAAATAAATAAAAACATTACCACATGGTTTGAACGCATGAAGTGAATTCTTCCGTTTTAAATCCAACGATTTGCACTTGTCTGTTTGTGTTGGATATATCTCACGATAACTTTTGAACACAATGACTTTATTTCAAACTTCGGACAGTTGTTAAGGGGAGAAATACTGAACGACAGGTTACGGAGAAATAAACCCTTACTTGTATAAGTACAAGACTTCTAGCATTAATTATTAAATGTGTATTATTATTATTATTATTAGCACCGCGTCTTACTACCCGTTCGGGTTATACGCACTTGCGCTAATGTGTAATGGTAGGGTGATTGTGAGATGAAATGGAGGACCTACAGTTTAACGTGGAATTCAAACCACGGTGGGGGCCTGGCATTCCCCACATTCACAAGATGTCTTGTCAGAGGTGAAGGAACGGTTTGGTAATCAGATACATCTGTGCCGGGACCGAGGATTGAACCCCGGCCGCCAGCATAGAAGTCTGACACCTTACCCCTAGACCACCAGGTCACCGACAATTATTAAATGTATTTACCTGATACCTTATATGGCTGAAAATAGGTGGTTGGGGGTGAGGCAGATAACCAAGGGCTCTTCAAGCTAAGTTTTTCGAGGGCCCCACATCTGTTAAGGGCGGCCCTGCTCGAAGTGTTTATCAAGGTGGAGTTTGAGTAAATCTTTGGTTTCTCACGTCCATCACATCCGCTACTGTCCATTCTCACAAATCTTATCAAATCAGTTGACACAAAATATTATGAGCAATATTCCTCAAACTTTCATCAATTGCTCACCCCTCTTGGGGCCATGTTCTAACCAATGTTAGCCCTTCCAATCCTTTATTAGAAAAAAGGAAAACAAATACCTGCTATCTTGTAAAGTATAAAAGGTAATTTCAAATTCTAACAAAGCTTGAGCTAAATAAAGCCATGACAGAGATAAACCAAACTTTTTCATTTTAAGCTGAAGCCTTGGGATCTCGTTTTATAAAAAATTAAACACCCATAAAAAAACTGTTTTGCGACATGGTTTGTAGGATGAAGGCAACTTGAATTTATTAAACTATTGCTAAAAATAAACTAGCCATTGCTACTTATCTTTAGTACAACACGATTTCGGTTTAATTAACTTTTGTAGATGGATATACTATAAAGAGTAGCAGATATTAAAAAAAAAAAAAATTGATCAAATAACAATTAAAGCTGAAAGATGCTCCCACTGAAAGTGAGGCTCGATTCCTGACTAGACCAATTTCAGATTTTGTCAGTCTAATCTTTAAATTTAGATGCAACTAAATTTCAAATTTTTCTCATATCATTTATGAGGGCTCATTGTTTTTAAATAGTCGATCATTTTTTTTTTAATTATATATTTAATGTTCCGATTTGAGCATTGTCAAAACCCTGCAACAAAGTCAATAAAAGAGAAGTGTGATTGTCCCTGAAAAAAAATTAGACCAGTGAGATTTGTAATTAATCTTTACTTGCCTCGTATGACGAACCGTCACCGCCAACTACCCTGCTTGTAAACCTGTATGACTATGAGTATTAAGTCTTAACCATGACATAACACACTAAACATCCGACAATCAATATTTCATACATATTGTAACAAACTATTAACTATGCAAGACTCGTAAATAAAATACATATTAATTGAATGAATAAACTTACAAACAAACATTGAAACAACAAAGAGATTAAAAATTCAACAATAAGAAATTGAGAGCAGAGTCTAAGGCTTAAGGCAGGCTAACCACAAATGGTGAGTGTGANGGAGGTGAATGAGGAGTTGGAACTACGGCAGCGAGATAAGGCAACTTTATTCGTTTGCACCTGAGAAAAATTACAGCCGGAACCTTTTAACAAAAACAATGCGATATAAAATATTGTCATGAATATAAACAACCACAGGGCGGAGTAAAGTACAATGAAGTAGAAAAATTTTTTGTGGAAGGGGGGAGGTTTTGGAAATTTGACTTAATATGTCGATGTCATTTTTATAAAAATTCTTTTTAGCACTGCGTTTTACTACCCATTCGGGTTATACGCCAACGATTTTAAGGATGAGGAAGGTTATATTTATAGGAAGTGTACCCATATTTGCGTGGAGGGAGAGTGGGAAACCATTTTGGAGAAATAACGCTCAGTACACCCGACTAAGATTCAAACCTTGATCTCTCCATCATCGGCGGTCTAATCTAGTGCGAGAGTAGCGCGTTAGACCACGCTGCCATCGAAGCAGATTTTATATAACTATATATGTAAGGGAGTATAGGTGGGGGGTTTGATGGGTGGAGGAGAAAAAAAAATGTGTGTTATCAAAACTGTTAAATAAAACAAATTAGCCATGACCAGTTGATAAAAAGCGTTTGCCTCCTTTTCTCAGCCCCACTAACTCGGTTCATTCCAAAAAACTTTAAAGATCAATAGTACAATTATATCACACATATATAGAACCCCCTCCCCCCCAACAAGTTTCAAGCCCCCCTTTTAAATATCAAAGATTCCCAATAAGATCCTCTTTCCCCTACATCCCATTAACAGGCCACTTTTTTTTATTGTCACTGTACAAGAATAATAATTACTAACACACAGATAAGTACACACAAAGCAAATCCAAATGAATACTACACGTATCTATATCGGATAAACCGTGAAACATTAATAGATCAACCTTTATGGGATCGGAAGACGCAGTTGCGAAACAAAGTTATGTTGTAAGCACTGCAAAACTAATTTATAATACATAATTTAAGAGTTTATTCACTTTTTAAATTGTGAAACTCGATGAATTATTAAGATTTTGCAGGTCAAAAAATATGCATTTTTTTCAAGTATTTGAGACGCAAAGCTACAAATTAAAAAATACTGGTTATTTTCACAAAAAAAAAGATCGTCTACATCAAAATGATCATCAATGTTTCACTGTAATTACAAACAGAAGAGCTAGAATAGTTATACAGTAAAAATTGCAGTTTAGCTTAATACATTGTCTGTCTTGTATAAAATAGTAGGCCTATTGGTAATGTTGCAAAATGTTGAAGGCACTTATTTCAGAGGATAAATTTATATTATCTTAGTATTGTACTTAAAACATTTGACTGTGCAGTGTTTGATAAATGCGAACGTTCAAAAGAAGATGCTCAGAAGTAATTATAATATTTGCCAAAAACAAAAAAAAATGTAAAAAATAAAAAAAAAGCCTGCGACGGATCAAATTCTATATTTCTCGAATCCGAATCTTAAATTTTCTTTTCAAGCTATAATCTAATATTTTATTATATATTATATTATCTATTATAAACTTAATCTTGACACAAAAAACCAACAAACTTAAAACTTCCGACAATAATTTGTACTAACAATTATTATTACTTCTTTAAATGACAAGTCGTGAATAGTTGGCGAGAGTGCACATCACGGTAGGAAGGCCTCGAGTCCCATCGTTACTTAAAAGACCTTTACTGTCAAGGTCAATGCCCCACTATTTCCCCAGTGATGTCATCTTTTCTACCCTCTCCCTGAGGTAACTAAAACCTAAATGGCATCATCAAAATATTGCAATTCTGCCCATTTGATTTATTACTTCTTTTTTAAAGTTCAAATCAAATATTTTCCCACTAAATTGCCATTATAAATTTATAGGCAACTATTCGGCATGTATCGGACTGTGCACTGCGCCCTTAAACCCCGATATTGTCATAGCTCACCACATTTTAAAATTTTGTCTCATTTGTTGTGTCGTGTTATAGTGTGATTCTTTGCAGAGACGCTTTGCGGACGCCCAGAAATCCCGTGAAAATTAACAAGAGGTCGATTATTTTAAAACATGGTTTCCCCTATAGAAGAGGAAATTATTTAATTTTTAATGGCGTATAACATGAAATATCGTAGTTCTGAGATCTAAGTAAATTTTAATAAACATGGATCTAACCTTCCTAAAAAAATCATATTTAACAGCCCTACAATAGATATTTCTTTGATAACTGATAATTGTTTAAGTAGTTTTGAAGCTTCAGTTATGCCATTCCCATAAGAAATATTATAGAATGAGTATACTTTCCTTCAAGAAGATTGCACCCTTAAGTATAGAGGCTTTAGGCTTAATGGTATGCTTCGACGGACGAGCTTTATATTATATTATAGTTTAATTTAGAATTAATATGGGGTATGTTCTAAAGACCGACAACTCAACTTGGTACAATACTCTACTGTTAATAAGAATATCTACTTTTCCCATATCGTGTTTCAACAAAACCTGAGAAAAAAACCCATTTGAAAGCATAAAAACTTGTGTCAGTTTCAGAGTAATAACTGCTACATATTTTTAAGTTTAGAATTCCAAATTTTTGTGTTTTATGTAAAATTGAGTTTAGTATGCCATAATTTAGATAAATAACTCTTTCGGCTTTTGATTTTAAACATGTTTTTAAAATTGTATTGTTAGGTTGAAGTAGAAGAAATATTACAACTATGACCATCGATGTTTACATATTATATTATCAACTAATCAACAAAGATATTATTATTCTATTATAACTTTATTTGGTATACTACTTAATTAAAATGCCAAAAATAGTGAGCATAATTGATAGAAAGAAAAAAGTTGTGAATGGATTTTTTTACACATCTGATAAAAATTAGGAAAATCTTTTGAATCAATTTTTTCTATTTATGCGTTTGTAATTTTTTTCATGTCTTATATAACAATTTTCATGATGAAATTTATTCTTATTTTATTTTTAAACCAAAATTCGTTGTTTTGTGTGGCGAAATTTTAAAAGATTTATTTACCATAAATAATGTAAGGTAGTTATTAATAAAGTGACTGATATAAAACCATCTTAGTCATTGCTTTAATAATAAAATATTAAATTTGTTCTTATTAAATATAATTCTAAGGCTTTTTTTTCCTTGATTCGAAGAGTTTTGTTTTCTTTTTATAGGCTATTTCTTAAAGATAACACTATTTTCAACACCTTTTTTGTATTTATTTATTCTTAATAGATATCTGAACAGAATAAATATATTTATCGAAAAAAAGGCATTTTGTATTACTTTTTTTTTAAAGGGTAGCTAATTTATTTGTGCATCGTATACTCACATCTTATTCTCTCTACCCCGAGTGATTCGGGCTTGTATGAAAAAGGCTTCTAATACTGGAGTATAAAAGTTAAAAATATATCATATCCTTCTTTAAGTGTAAATAAAATATATAAATATACATTCATACATTGGTAACCATACATAACCTGTGTAGCTATATTTGAGTCATGGCATTTAAACTAGGAACATTGATACAAAGATTAAAAATTGACAACAATGAGTCAAAATTAAAACTATAACTGATTAAAGAGGTATGCAAAACTTCTAATAGTTGTTCACTTTGAAAGTAAAATTCTGGATTCGACAATTACAAAGCTTCGGGGAAAAAAATGTGTATATATCTAGAGTTAAACCCAAACTTATGTAATTTTTTTTTAATTTCCTGTTATTATTTCCATAACAAATTAGGGTTTGACCCCAAAAAAACTAAATTAATTAAATTACAGTTTGTGATAACTTGATTCATGATTTATGTTTAAAAAATAACATTTTATAAATTATGTTTTAATACCTAAATTTACATAGTTATGCAAAATATAATATTTTTATCAATCATCAAGCATTTTTTTTAAATATTCGACATTCAATTAGGCTCTAGAAATATCTTACTTTATTCAATTCAACCTTGCCTCAAATTAAAATAGTGGACTTTGCATACCCCTAACTAATTTAAATTTATATCAAACAATAAAAGTAGATAAAAAAACTTATAAAAGGGAACTGTATTCTTCTTTTCATTGTAATATATTATATTTTTTTGTTCCCTTTTGTGTGTTTTCTATCCACTTTTCTTGTACCTTTTTCCAAACCAATATACAAAATACTTCAAAAATGGAAACAAAAAAAATTCTTCAAGAGAGAAATCAGACAAAAATAAATAAAATTAATTGCTAACAACATCATCATGAACTGTTTCCAGCCCGTGGCTGTGTCAGTTTAGTAAAATGCCTCCATCTTCCTCCGTCCTTCCACCATTATTCCTCCTTTAATCGCTCAGCAAATAAAACTACGGCTTCATAATTAATTAAAATAACAAAATGATTCATGCGCAGTTATATAAAAAAAAACTCAAAGAAAATGGTGAAAAGATATTTTAATGATTGTTTTAAGACTCCAATAGTAAGTACTAAGACATGAACATACTATTTACCTCTTAGTAAACTTTACACTAATAGCCGATGAACATTGAAAGAAGATAGAAAGGCAAGTCCTAAACACCTACCAGAAAACTGTAAACCTCAAAGTTCACAATTAAAACACGACAAAACACATAATTTCCCTCCTACTGAAGAAAGAAACTGATGTACAGTGAACATTTCAAAATTATGTGTTCTATTAACTGTGAACTTGAGGTCTACAATTTTCTGGTGAATATGTAGGCCTTGCCCTAATCTCTTCTTCTTGATGCATTAAATACACCCGTTTGACACGATTTTTTCTCTATTTCCTTTTTTATTTTTTGCATGAACTCAGTGAATTTTCTTTTGTAATGTAAGTAAAAGAAAAAAAAAACCTGAAGTTTATGGATTGAGTTAAATATATATATATATATATATACAAACGGTTAAAATATTGGTCCCGGTCTAATAGACGGTTATATAAATCAAACCCTGAAAGTGGATAAAAATGTCAGAGAGATTGTGTAGATACACTTTACAATATTGGTCGGTAAAATTCACTTTATAAAAAAACGCATGAACTATAGCTTGACATTTAGTCCCTGAATTCAAAAAAATCATGGATGACTTCAGGACGGTATTCATAATTTTGTTACATCATTATTGCAATCATATTCTTATATTTCCCGTAAAGCGAAATATCACAATAAAGGCAAAGGGAATCAAGATTTTGTATCCCCAATAATTTCAGCAAGATATTTTAACCCATTCCCTGGCGCGAGCTTAACACACCGATATACGCAGGACCGGCAGCCATTTTTCTACTCGTATAATCTGAACCCGAAAAATTTTCGCTACTAACCTATTTTTTCATTTATTGTTTTATTCATGGTCATAATATAGCATTGAACAGGTAGCCCCATCTATTGTCTTCAATATGAAGTATTCAGATTGGCTAAAAAAACAACGGTTCATTGATAGATGGCGTTACAATAACTTATTGTAATAAAACGTCGATGCGAATGTTTTAACAAACAAATATGTTGTTCAACGCCCGCACCAGGGAATGGGTTAATATAGTAAAAAAAATATTTGTTAAAACACTTGACAATAATAAGCACCCGTATACCTTTAATAAAAGGTCAATACCAATGTTCTATTCAATATTGGAGGGGGGGAAAGAGAGGGGAGAGACTGAAAACTTTCGTGGCTTACCGTGGCCCGGCTGAAGAGACAAAAATAATATTTCAAGATATCGACGTCCACGGACGGCGGTAAAGCGTGTTTCTAGACGGTAAAATGTAAAGCAACACGAGACAGAGCTGCCTCACGTCCACAGTGAGGTTGGCATCATGCCTTGGACAGAGCTAGGGTTAGGCGTGAGAACCTCGTTCTCCAGGAAGTGCAGGGGCAGATTCACAAGGTGACCCTGGAAACACACACAAAGCTCCAACATGACACGGCCAACGAGTGTAGTGCGAGTAAGGTGAGAACATCCAAGTACTACCGAGATGGGAGCCTCAAATAACTTGAATCCTTATGGATATTCGAGGATTCAAGATTTAAATCCTTAAATTTAGAAAAGTTTTAAAGCTCTAATAGTACAAATTGGTGGCTCAGAACTAACATAATTATAGGACAAAGTCAACCATCAGACCCCAGACCAGTAATGTAACAATTAACTGAGTGTTTTTATTATTAATAGCACCGCGTCTCACTACCCATTCGGGTTATACACACTTAGGCTAATAAGGTATACTTAGATGATAAAGGTTGAGTTATAGAATTTAAATTTGTGTAGAGGGAGAGGGGGGAAACCTTTAGAAAAACAAAACCACTCCTCACACCCAGCTATGATTCAAATCCCAACCTCCCCACCATCGGAAAATTAGATCAAAGAGACTAATGTCTTGGTCAACATACTACAAACAACTTAAATTTGTTGAAGCCTAACTAACCTCAACCTACTTTCAAATCTACAAACAATTTATCTTAATATTGGAATGTCCCGATTATCAGTGTGTTGATGGCGAATAATAATACATTTTGATCCAGGGTGTCATGTTCATGGGGCGTCCAGACGAGGGTAGGTTACCGTTATGGTGCCAGGGTGTTGATGATGTGGTGTATAAATGGTATTAGGAATAGGTCAAGTGCATCGACATTCCCCTGTACAGAAAATATAAATTTGTTGCTGGGCGCGGGGAATTCATCATCATGAGGTCGTGTTGTTGGGTTAGTAGTTTGGCTCCGCCGGTGATCTTGATACTATACTGGATAGACACACCCCTTGCAGCGGACCAGATCCTGACGCTAAATTTGTCGACTGATTGCCAGCGAGGGGACAAATGTAACAGTGTCTTTCAATGTTCTTGTGCCAAAACGTGTCTCTCGTAAATAAAAGTATATAAAAAAAAATATAGTGAAGTGTTATACCCCACTTGACTGAAGACACGTTTACAGTAAATGATACACAATTCAGTTTTAAAGATCCTGGGTTTGATTCTCGTAACCAAGTGTCATTTATAAATATGTTCAAAATGTGAAGCCTACCTTGACTTTCTCCAACATCTTGGAAGCCAGAGGTGGATCTGTGTAACAAGTAGAATCTTCACTCTGGTATTTCCGGAGCGCCTGGAAATCTGTCGCCTGGTCGGTAGGAATACAACGAAACACCTGGAGAAGATAATAGATTTCACATAACTTCAAAGCCATTCGATAACGTTTGTTTATAATTACTTCAACAAACAGAAATAGAATATTGAAAAGAAAACTCTCAAAATTGTCTCTTTTTTGAAAAATATACCAACCTGTTCATAAATATTTGTGTTGCTTCTGGCAGTCTTCATCCAGACGTCTCTGTAGAAATAGGTGCTGACCGGATCACTGATGTCCGGTGCATCCTCACTTGCATCCTCGGCAGTTGCTGATGCGATGAGAAGGCCCAAGTGCTCCCTAAACAAGTGCCGGCGCAAACCTCCAACAAACCGACCGCTTTGGTACGCGCTGCCGTTCATCACTCCTTCGTCAAACTGGCAGTCCTGTTAAGAATGGTAATTCTAAATTGTTTGTGGGTTGAGAAAAGTGGTGGGCCGAGGTTAAATACCGGATTGGTCTGAATATAGTGCGATAAAATGTCCTTCCAAAAACTTGACATGTAATATATATGCGGCATAACATTTTTCACTAAAAAAAACCCCATCAAATTCTTACAGAGGTTTATTTTGTAACATATGGTAACTGTACTGTCCAGCCGGCAGGAATAAGCGTGCATACACGTCAAACAGTAAAATTCAAGGTCAGGAACAAAGTAAGGAACACTCATGAGTGCAGGAATTATCAAGCTTGCAGCATATATTAATAAACTCATGGTAAAAATAGAGACCGAGAAAGAGGGAGAGAGAGAGGGGGGGGGGAAGATTCACACCCTTCAGGTAATTCAGTAGGTCAGTGTGAGTTGCTCTCTCCTGTTTTATTTTGATTTTGAAAAATGTTAGGTGTGTTTGCACATCAAGCAAGCATTCAGAGGCCCTAGTTTCTGTCAAGTTTTTACCTCGTGGTGCATTCGAGACCTTTTATTTTTTCGTGAAGAACATTTAAAATATTAGGGTAATTTTACTATGCGTGTGTGGCTGTACGATATTCAGGTCAATACAGTAGTTTGTTATTAAATAAATTGCCTTTGACTTTATGACTGATAATGAATGCATATTATTATTATTATTATTATTATTATTATATTTAGAAGAAGGTACAGGAAAGGTGGATAGAAACATATAAAAGGGGGACAAACACAATATGGCCTTTACAATGAAACCTAGGTCGGGGGATTGGGCGGTGACGATCAATTTTCTTTAAGAGGCAACCATTACCTCTTTGTCCATTGGCAGCAGTGTAAAGTGTGAACTGTGTTCTTCTTTTCATTGTAAAGGCCATATTGTGTTTGTCCCCCTTTTATATGTTTCTATCCACCTTTCCTGTACCTTCTTCCAAATATAATACAATTACCTCATAAAGTGAAAAGAGGTTTTCCTTATAGAGTCATATTATTATTATTAGTCATCCAACCTAGTTTGGTGAAAGGCTGGACTATCAATAACCCACTTTGGTGGCCACACGGTCTAAGGCTTTACTCTCGCAGTAGACCAGACCAATGATAGGGTGACCATAGTTCAAACCTTGGTCAGGTTTTTCCAAAATGATTTTCCAATCTCTCTCTATTCAAATGTGGGTATAATTTCTCTAAAAATAACTTTGAATGAAACCAATTAAGCTCGGAATTTGAGGGGAAAATCTAAAATCTCGACTAAATACTAAGATTTGACATAAATTTTTGAGTACTCCCACAGACCTGAAATAAAGATTTGGAATCGTTAAGTTACGGATGTGACCCATTTCATGTAACTATCAAACAGTTTAAAGTTAGAGGACTCACATGAATGATAACGGCTATCTCTGAATCCCTGCGACCAAGCATACTGCGGTCGTTGATATTTGCCGAGCCGCAAATAGCCGTTACGTCGTCAGCGATGAGCAGCTTTGAGTGGACGTAGATTAGTTCGGTCACCTAGTCAAAGAATTACACATATTTTAAAAAGGAAAAGAATTACGCCACATGGCTGATTTTAGTAAGATCGTGTGTGTGTGTGTGTTCCAAAAATTTCAAGAAAACGTAGGATTTTAGTAGTTTTTCAAAAGAAGCTAAAAAAATTTTCTAAAGACTCAAAAGATATTGAGTTCCAGAATTTTAAGTTGAGAGTACAAAAAAAAAACACAACTGAGATGGTATGAGAATATATTTAATGTGTTCAATAACATGACCAAGTAAACTTACCAAATCTCCGTCAAGTATGGAATGTGTCCGCAGACCATAGAACGAGATGTAATCAGAAGGGTTCGGAACGCCAGATTGCTTCAAACGGTTTAAGATGGAATTTTTACCCCTGAATGAAAATTAAAAAATAGACATTTGAACCACTAAGAAGTAAAGATAATAATAATGTAATATAATGTACTGTAAGTGATAGGAGAGGAAGCCAAATGGTTCCGCACAAATGCGGGTACACTTTATATATATATAACCTTCATCATCCCTAAAACCACTAGCATAAGGAGCAAATAGCCCAAACAGATAGTAGGATGCGGTGCTTAAAAAAATATAAAAATAAAAAATTACGAGTTTCTAATATAAGTGTAACTCTTTTCAGGTTAGCTTACTCTATCACGCACATTACATTTTATTACAAAACCCCTATACAATCTAATGACATTTATGGTAGGGGTGTGAAAACGCGACGGTTTCAAAGCTTTGCACAGCCTTAACTCACGTCTGAAAATAATATAACAATACCTCGATATGCTGGCATAGTTCCAATGAGTGATGGCGTGGAGTGCCGTGCCGCTTGGACTTCCAACTTCTCCCTCGAATCCCGGGAGCAGGGGCATCACCACATATACTCGGAACACCGAGCCTTCTCTGCATCAAATAGAGGAGAAAGAATGCACAATGATCTTGAAGGAAATAAGAAGTAGTCCTGTAAGTGGGTGAAGATAACTAAACGAGGAGTGTAAGGAAAGACCTATGATGGCATTCACAATGATGATGATGATGATGATAATAATAATATTCAGCACCGCGTCTTACTACCCGTTCGGATTATACGCTTTAAGTACTAATTACTGTAATAGATTAGGAATTGGGAAGGTTGAATTAGAGGAAGTGAACCCGCATTTGCGTGGAGGGAGAGTGGAAAACCATTTAGGAACACCCCCCCCCNCCCCCAGTTCACCCGACCGAGATTCGAACCTCGGCAGTAGACCTCAACACAACAAGCGCGTTAGCCAACTACGTCACCGGGGCAGGTGGCATTCACAATGAATGTGATGAAATGATCTGTGATGAAAATCTTATAAAAGAGCAATGGAGGGAGTGTTTTGAGAAAATGTGTTATGAAAACGTAAAGTAGAAGAAAATAGGGAGAATATTATGAATGAAAGAATTGACGAGACTGAGGTGTTAAAAGCTAGGTAAGAGTTGAAAAAATGGCGAAGCTGCAGGCGTGGATGGGATCACAGGTGAAATGTTTAAATGCGGGAGCATGATACTAATACGAGTTCTTAAATGTGGGAGCATGATACTAATACGAGTTGTTCAATGTGTGCTGGGATCTCGAATGTGGTGACAATCTACGACAAACTAGAAATGTTCTTACTTGTGTGACCTTATAATACGTTTGAAGAGCGCCTCCCCGATCTGGTTGCGAACTCCGACCCCGTGCATGCCGAGAGTTATGAAGAACTGGTTCTCTATGTAAATGTAATGTTTCGCCCTGGTTATCGTGTCAATGTAGGCCTCGTGAATACTTTCCTCCCAGATGTCAGGGTCTAGGAACCCTGCGCTCCACGAAGACACACTCCGCAACACCTACAAGAACACCACAACGTCGCTATAGCTGATAAATGGCGAGAGAAAATGCAATGGCTTAGTTTGCAATGTCAGTCGTAATTTGACAAACAAAAGAAGAACATATTAAAGTTGGGTCGAATATAATATTTTGCAAATTAAATCTTCATGAGAAACATCACAGATTTACAATAAAATTGATCTTTGCCATACGGCAGATGAAGGAAAGAAGATGTGAATTTGGGGAGGAATCGGTAATGTTATTTATAGATATGAAGAAAGCTATTTGGAGGCCATGGGAATGCAATTTTTGAGGAGCATGTTAGCTGTCATCAGGAGAAACAAGATTAGGAATAAATTTATCCGAGAAAGAATGGATTTACAGGGAGTACATGAGATAATAGAGGAAACAAGGCTGAGATGTCATGGACATGTAATGAGGATGTTGGAGTACATGAGATAGTAGAGGAAACAAGACTGAGATGATTTGTACACATAATGACGATGTAAAAGGACATTTCTCCAAGGAAAATGATGGGAGGGAAAAGACCGCAAGGAAGACCACAAAAGTGACATGTGGAGCAAAAAACAGAAAGTGTACGAGTGAAAGGGGGGAGGATGGTTAAGGAGAGTGATAGAACGACAGAGAAAGATGGAGGCATTTTACTAAAAGACCTGACCACATACTGGGAGCCGTCCACAATGATGAGTTCATTTAAATGCCAAAGGCTTGATAACATTACGAGTTATGTGAAAAGAGGGTTAACCTGGCAGTCAACTTTATTGATTAACAGAGCTTCGACGACGGGTCGAATGTCCAGCTCTCGCCCATCTTTCACATCTTCGTAGGATTTGGGCAACAGATGCGGGTAGGAGGCACTAACTTTGGCTTTCTCCAGCTGGAACAGTTTAAGCACATTTCTGTTGTTGTACAAAAATTAAACTAAAACCATTTTAACACTTAAAGACATAGAAATTTTAAAGAAAATTATTTCTTTACTTTTCAATAATGATTTTCCTCAATGCTCTTTAATTGCAGAATTGTTCTAAGGTGAGGATCAGCAGAGCATAGATTGGTTACCTTGATGGCGTTCCACCGGTGTATAAAGTGCCTGGAAACGTCGCGGGCAGCTGCCCCTTGCACCATAACCCCCATGTCGTGCCAGGGCATCCGCGGAGTCATGTTGCGGTCCACCAGGTCTGGAAACAGTGGGGAAGATGAAGCTATAAGAATTGGAGGTGGGTAGGTTCCGCCACAAAAACTGTCAGACCGCATAACTTGACAGTAAAATATCACTACTATGGAGGACATTTACATTTTTGGAGGAGTGGCAGAGAGAGGAGAGAGAAGAGGAAGAAGAGGAGGTGGAGAGAGAAGAGGAAGCAGAGGAGGTGGAGAGAGAAGAGGAAGAAGTAGTGGAGAGATAAGAGAAAGAGGGAGTGAAGATAAGAGAAAGAGGAAGTGAAGATAAGAGAAAGAGGGAGTTAAGATATGAGGAAGAGGGGGAAAGAGAAGAGGAAGAGAGGGGGAGAAGAGGAAGAGTGGGAGGTCAGAGAGAAGGGGTGGAGAGAAGAGGAAGAGGGGGAGATAAGAGAGAGGGGGTGGAGAGAAGAGGAGGAGAGAGAAGAGGAAGAGGAGGAGAGAGAAGAGGAAGAGGGGGAGAGAAGAGGAAGAGGGGGGAGAAGTGGCGGAGAGAGAAGAGGAGAGATAAGAGAAAGAGGGGGTGGAAAGAGGAGAGGAATGCTTGAGAGAGAATAGAAGTGGTGGAGAGATGAGAGAAAGTGGAGATAAACCATTTATCCCAGATTTGGCAAAGGTCATTTAGGTGGAAACGATTAAGTAGTACACGAAACTTATGAAAATGTTATTTTGAACAGTTTGCTGTGATTAAAAATAAGACAAAACTAGGGGTATACAAAGCTTCGAAAACTTCAAAATTGGCCACAGAAAAAAATCACCCAGTTGAATTGGCTCCGAAAAAATATTCCAGCTTCAACAAAGAAAATATTGACAGCTACCTATAATACTAATTTATGTCCATTTATTTTCATTATTTACTGCTATGTGCCGTTCATTTACCCTAAAAGGTACCAACTTACCTTAACAGTTTACACTATGGTGCAGCTTATAAATAGAACCATAGTGTAATCGTCCAAGGTAGGGATAAATGGACTATACTGTAAAAAAATTGTATTTATATGGAATGTTGCGATAGTCCATTGATTTACTAAATTAGAGTGAAATTGTGCAATAAAACATTTTCTCAAGCATAAAAAAATTAAAAAATAATATTTAAAACTTTGATTCAGTTTCAAAAATACTTCATAGATACGATTAGAGTTCATTTCGAATTGAAAAAGTCTACTTAGCACGTCTCTACAAACATTAATTGTGATAAAAACAACAGAAAAAAGCCCTTTTGGGGAAAGGTGAAAATATAGGCTCTAGTATTTACATCACCAACATCTTCTGTAATATTTTTTTTAGCAGAGAGAAAAACATAAAAGAAGAAAGATGACATTTGTGATTTGTTAGATCTCAATCAAACTTTTGACATGGGTCAGATAATTTATGGACCACCTGTATATTTCAGATTAAAAGTTTTAATTTCGTCAAATCTTAACTATGAATTTTTTTCTATTCCTCAAGTTACAAATATGATTAAGTTTTGAATTATATTTGGAAGAAGGTATAGGAAAGGTGGATAGAAACATATAAAAGGGAGACAAACACAATATGGCCTTTACAATGAAAAGAAGAACACAGTCCACACTTTACACTGCTGCCAATGGACAAGGAGGTAATGGTTGCCTCTTAAAGAAAATTGATCGTCACCGCCCAATCCCCCGACCCAGGTTTCATTCTATCGAAACTCATCAGGGAGGAGTGTGAAACGCGCAACGCAGCTTCCTAAAAGAGAAAACCAAAAATACAAAAGGGGGGAGAAAGGAAAATGGTAAAGAAAGAAAGAACACATAGATAGGAACATTTAAAAGGTATAAACATAAAGGACAAACACAAGAAAAGGACATATCATTATAGATTAAGTTTTGAAGTAATTAAAGGATCCAACCTTATTTAAAATAGGACTTCAGCACTAATTATTGTAGGCGGTAGGTACCTTGGTAAGGCGAGTCCAAGTTATTAAAGTCCTTGACTATGAAGTTGGTGTAGTCCTTGCCGAGCCAGTACTTGGGCAGAGCGGCGGAAAATCCTGGGATGGGTGTTTCCCCCTTGGGCAGACCGGTGCTGTCCCCTGCTGCCCTAAACTCGCGTTCCCCCTCCCTCCACTCTTCAGGCTTCTCCTTATCGTGCTGCCCCCCTGCGATACCCTTGTTACTGTTCACATCAGTCTCGCTGCTGGAGATAATGATGGGCGGGTTATTGGAGCGATCAACCACGACAGACACCTCCTTGGTGCCGTTACTCAGGTTGGCGGGGCTATGAACACAGCAGAGAATATTAGTTGGCGATACTGGTTTCACCCATACTAGATATGGGTCAAATCTGAATATTAAATTGAATTTCGAATCTCCAATTCAAATTTGAATCTTTAAAAATGTATAATTTAAGTTAGAGTTAAAAGTCTATTTAAAAAAAAAAGTTATTTCAAACTTGGTGTCATTGACAAATGCTATTTCGTTTGTCACGTATATTAAGTTACAAACAGATAAGAGAACACTTTTCATAAATTAATTATATTAGTACAAATTTGTAATATTTTTTTTTTATCTTCCCAACTGAATAAGACTATATAATTTGTCCGTCAGAGCTTATATATTGTTTTTATTTTGTTTAGTTTGAATTGTGAATACTTTTTTATGTGTTGAGGCCAAAAAATTTGTGATTTGCGATTATTTGTGATGTGTGAGCATTTTTACCACTGTCCCGAGCACTTGTCATGTGCATCTCAGTTTGCGAGCAACACTAGTATGTAATTTGTTGTCTCATATGTGCGCGTTAGCATAGTTAGTACATCGTATAGTCTGAACAGGTAGTAAGTAAGACACAGCGCTAAGAAAAATTCACAAAATAACAAACAATCTTTGGACGATTGTTCAGACCTGAACTCGAGTCTTGATAGTCGAGAGTCGGACATACTAATAACCCCCCGACAGTAACGTAACACGTGCAAGAGTTTTCAGACTCACTTGGGCGACGCATCAGTGCCCACGCCAGAGGTGGGCAAAGCCTCGTCATTGTCAGGGCTCTTGTGGAAGCCGGGGATCCATCTCGTTTTCCTCTCCCGCAATTCTCTCACCATATCCATGAAGTTCTCCTTGAGGGTAGGCGACTTTATAGCGCTTCCGATGTGAATGTAGTCTTCATCCTCGCTGTCCTCTGCGTGAGGATTCCTAAATAAGGAAAAAAAAAAAAAAAAAAAAGAA
>CABEEJ010004054.1:22926-34273 GCA_901482245.1 Timema douglasi
AAAAAAAGGAAAAAAAAAAAAAAAAAACAGTAAGAATATGGATGGAACCTTCATATCCTTGAGGATATTCAAAATTCCGAGGACCCGAGAAAATATCAGTAATTCAACCGGAATTTGTTTTAGAGTTCTAATACTGCTCATTGGTGGTTCAGAACCAATTATAATTATAGAATGAACTTAACAACCAGATCCCAGACCAGTAATTTAACACTTAATTGAATGTATGAATGTTATAGTTAATGCCTTATAACTAAGCAATTTAACATCTAGTTACTATTTATATTTTACATTATTTCATTATTTCCTCATTATGTTCATTTTCCCCCAAGATTAGAACTAAAATTTGAGATTTGTGATTTGAAGGTAAAGTGGAGATTTGAAATAGTAAAATATGCTTCCACAGTCCAGTTTGTATTTTACTCTCTTCTGCTGAAGAATATGTACCCTGAAAATTTCGTAATTATGTGTTCTGTTGTGTTTTTAAGTTTGAACTTTAATCCTACAATTTTCTGGTAAGTTTGTAGGCTTTGCCCTTCTATCCTCCTTTCAATGTTCAAAAATTCAAAATCCCCCAGAGAAGTTTTCATTCTGCAAAGCCAAGTTGGCATCAATGAAGCTCGCTTCCTGACCGCCACCGCCACCGCCACCGCCACCGCCACCCGAGGAAGATGGAATATGAACATCAAATTAGTAGAGTGAGTATAAATATCGGTTGGTGTTTTTACTTTCATTTGTGCTTTGTTTTTCTAAAATTCTAGCATTTTATTTATTTTATATTATATTAAATTTATTTATATTTGGAAGTAGGTATAGGAAAGGTGGAAAGAAACATATAAAAGGGTCGAATACAGTATGGCTCCTATTAAGAGGAAACAAAAAAAAAAAACACAAAAGGGAAAATTGTAAAGAATAATATGACACATGGATAGGAACGTGTAAAAGGTATATGTATATTTTATGTGTTTCTATCCACTTTTCCTATAACTTCTTCCAAATATATTACAATTACCTCATAAAACAAGAGGTTTTCTTTATAGAGCTATATTAAATTTATGGTTAATGCATGGATCTATTACAGAGATTCAACTTGAAATATTTCCTCTACAAATATTACTTTATAAAACTTTAACTTGAATAAACTTGTTTTCATTAAAACACTGCTCAAAATTTACTCTAAATTATAGATACCTACTTACACACACCTAATTAAAAGCATCAATAAGTCACAAGGCGGTAAATTATTTTGTCTAATAAATAAATTACTTAGAAAAATTAATGCCCTTCATTTTAAAATAAGGAACGACAAAAAAATGTGTTTTTTAATCAAATATAAAAGCTGCACAAAATTTCCCTTAAAGGAGCCGTCCGTACCTGCCCATCCAGTAGTCGAGTGTGCGTCGTTGAGTCATCCTGTCGATGAGCCTCCTTTCCGGTGGCGGGGTGTTGCCCTTGACGTGTTCCGCCATGTTACCCAGATTATCTGCCGCCGCCTGATCCCTCTCCGACCTGATCAGGTTGCTACTGGTTTGTGCCTTGAAATGTGCGTGCTTCGGAACAAAGACCGTAGGCTCCTCTACTGGCCTGGAACGACACACACAAAGAATTTACACAGGTTTTTTTTTTGTTTTGTTTGATAAAATTAATGAAATAAAGTACTTTAAGCATTTAATAATATATCCAAGGGTGTGTTGAGCTTCAAACACAACAATTCGAAAGTAAAATTCCTGATTCGACAACTACGAAGCTTTGTCAACAAAAATATGTTAAGTTAAAATGCACATTTATGTTTAATTTTCATAACTTTGTGCAATTATGTACATTAAAAATTGTCCCGAACTTTAAGAAACTTACACGACTGCCAGATTGTTCTGCGAGGTGTGCAGCATACTCCCCCCTATGGTATTTCCGGCCACCGCCAGATGCCTCAAGACGCTAGGGGTGGAACCCGCGAGGGGGTGACTGGACGTCTGTTTCCTGCGTAAGGGAGGGAACAGTCCCAGTGTCTGAGAGCCGCTACCAATGTCTGTCAACCTGAAAAAAAAATAGAACATTTAGTTTATCATTAAGGAAGGCCTCTTTTTCCCTCGTTGATGTACATTTTGACATACAGTTGAAACTCTTTAGTCTAGCAATGTTCACACGTTTTGAATGCGCCACCAATAGTTTGAGAGGGGGCCACCAGGACGGTGTTATTAATACAAAGGTGTCGAGTATTTGGTTGTACATTCTTGTTTTCTGGCTGTATTTTAGCTCTTGATTATATCTTCCAAGAGACCAAGAGTTGTGAAAGGTGGTGTATTATTTCCGGTTTTAAAATTTATTCTATCTTATATGAAATATCAAAAAGTAGGTAGCGTGTCTGTCTACTGAGCTAAGGGTCCCGGGTTCGATTTCAGGCATGGTCAAAAAATGAAGTCTATTATTGGTGAAATGTAGGTTTACCCTTTCATAGTGATAAATTAATGGCCGGGGACTGGAAGTTGTGCCTGTCCTAGTCTTATATTATAAGGCATATGAAGCCGGTAGTGCAAAATATATGGCTTGATTATAACAGTAATGGAGGTAAAGTTCATATGGAAAAAAATCTTAAGTTAATGATGTGAATAATGTGGTAACTTGATGTAGCAGCTTAGAATAAAAGATCTGCAAAAAAAAAAAAACCTTTTCAAAGTGATTTTAATTCATAAAGTTATACAAACAAGCACAATTTGATTATTTTCATCAAGAGTAAAACAATCAATTAATAAAACTGGAACTTCAATCTGGATTTCAAAATACCTCACATTTTTTATTCAAATCCACTTAGAATTGTAAAAGTAGACTTTGCAAACCCATAATTATGCAAATTACAAGTCTGATATTCAATCAAGTGAAAAAAGGACAACTTGGAAGGAACCAAACCCAAAACCTTAAAACTTTGTATGCCAACATATATGATATGAGACGATTAAGAATGGTTCGGTGGCAGAACATTCATGTACAAAGCCAAAAGACTTAGGTTTGACTCTTGTGTCTGTTTTTTTTTATTTCTTATTTTACGAGTTTCCACCCATCCATTCAAGGGGGCAGTTTTAGAAAACAACTTTCAACTTGATATTAAGAGAATACCTTAAGATAAATTAAAATGGTACCAAAATATTTATTTTTTCAATGCGCCCCATATCTTGTTTTGATTAGATCAATATGTATTTATTACGCTCATATGTTTGGTATGTAGGTTGAATTTATATGGAGTGTATCTGCGTTTTAGTAAAAAAAAACATCTTCAGAACATCTTATCAGGATTCGAGACTTGATCTCCCCATCATCAGCAGTTCAGTCAATCGTGAAAGTTACATCATTAACCATTCGACCACCAAAACGGGACACCTAAATCTTAAGTGGTTCTTTCTCGACGACTCGACTACATAGACTAGTGGTAACAGGTGACCCACCTGTGCTCGTGATCATCCCAGCGGCCGTAACAAAGGTCTAATCCTCCGAGGAAAGCGTAGGTCTGGTCGACGACCACAATCTTCTCGTGGTGAGCCCAGAGGAACACTCCCGCCTTGGCGTGATCCGGGTGCCTGAGGACCTATCAAACACTGCGAGATATTATGCAGCAGTCACATTCGTTCCCTTCGTTGGACAACATTTACGTACCACAAGGTTTCCAGGGCTGACAACACTTATCAAATTATTAATCAAAAAGTTAAAAATTGGATATGTCAAAGTCGAGTCCTCGATACTCTCCCACCAGAGACGTTACAATCACTGTTTTTCTAGATTTTGATTCTCACATTTTAACTAGGGATGGGAACTTCAAAATCCTTAAGGATATTTGATATCCAAGGATCCAAGAAAATTTCAGATTCAAGACCAAAATTCTTAAAAAAAAGAGCTTTTTAATTCATCTGGTGATTTTTTTTTATATCTCTAATAAGGTTTAGTTATATAACGAACTTAACAACCAGGCCCCATACCAGTAATTTAACAGTGAACTGAATGTATGAATGTTATAATGCTTTCATGTACATAATTTTTTTTCAAGATTTGGATTCACACCCCCGAGATCCGAAAATAAAATAAGATTTTGATTTGAGATTCCTAAAATGGTGTTTTAAATCCTCCCTAAGTTTATCCTAAATTTAAAAAAATCTTTATTCAAATTAATCAATCCAATCAACCTCTCCTTAAAATATGTTATTTATTTACATAACAAAACATAATATATTAACTAACAATATTAGTAGGTCCTGTGAAATTTTTATAAGTAGGTTTAACCAAATGATTGAATCACACTCTTACAAAAGAAAAAAAAACCCATACTCTCACCTGCACTCAAAAACGATACATAAATAAAATAGCTTTTTCCTAAAATGGATTAAATAGACAAGACTATTATAGCTGAGTACAGTTATAGCTGAATCTATAATATTCTTTAAATTGAAAAATGACATATGAACAGTAGAATTGATCGCAAGACCATTTGCTTAGTACGCCAATGCTCTTGCCATTGAGCTCAGAAGGTAAGACCGTTTGCGAACTAAGCGAAAGATACTGGCTTCGATTCTCGTATCTGGGTGTATTATTTCAATTTCAATTTTGTTTGAGGTATTTAACATGCACCTGCACTGACTGATTTTACCAGAAAACGAATTTCTATGAACAAGCGCAAAAGAGCTCACCAATTTTGCCGGGAAAGATTTTTTGCATACCTTCCAGCAGGGTTATTATGACCACAACACAACACAAATTTGCGACCGTTAGCAGAAAGAAGCTAGACTTTGCGAGCACAAATATTTTCCTAGCAGAGTGACGCTAAGTTGTGGAGACATTTTACTTGTCCTTTGGTTTGAGTTACGAGGTTATATTTGTAAGGTTTTGTAATTTATTAGGTGTTTTGTGTTACCTGATTTAAACTTGCCATCTCATTAGCCCAATATAATAATCTCAAAATGTTTTTGTGTGTTATTCACATAATCTAACTTTAACTAGGCCAATATCATAATGTAGGCCAAGAGTGGGGGTAGTACGCCTACAATGAATGTTAAAAGAATATTTTCTTTTAAACATAACACTATCAGAATGCATTATTATTCACCATCAACATAAGGGTAATTGGGACATTCCAATATTAAGATAAATTGTTTTTAGGTTTTATAGTAGGTGGAGGTTAGTTAGGCTTCGAAAAATTTGGGATGTTAGTAGTCTGTTGACCAACCTCATGGGGAAACGTTGACCAAGAGGGTAGTCTCTTCGGTCTAATTTCCAAATGGTGGGGAGGTTGGGATTTGGATCATAGCAGGGTGTGAGGAGTAAGTGAAGCTAACTGGCGGTAGCAATTAACTTTGAATTGAATGGTCATAAGAGCCCTGCAGGGTTCTTTTACATATCACAATCAACATGAGAATGACGACTTTACTTCCCCTCTGAAGGAAGCTGTACTATGGATTTTTATCAATGAAAGAATAATCCATTTACACTGAATGGGTTTGAATCCACGACCCTTAAGCAAGCACTTTAATTTATCCCAAGACCACCAATGTCAACTAAAATATAAAGAATATATTCTAAAAATGATTTTAAAAAGATAATTTCCGAGATCAATTTGAAGACCATTCAATCCCAAAGCTCACCTTTATATTAGGATGACTGTTGACCAATTGCTGCTTGCTATAATAACTGTTTATACCTAGCGCTATTTCCACCTCCTTGTACAACATCACAAACACCTTCACGCCAGCCTCCTGAAATAAACAAATCACATATATTAGAATTTTGTTAAGAAGGACCTCTGGATTCGAGATTCAACTCCTTAAAAAGATATTTTATTCAGATTTGTTTTAAAGCTAATATTACTTATATGGTGGTTCAGAAACAATTATAAATATAGGATGAACTTACAACCAGACCCCAGAACAGTAATTTAACACTTAACTGAAGGTATGAATGTTATAATGAATGGATTATAAAAAAATAGTATTTGACATCAAGTTACTAAAGACCAAAAGGGAGGCCACAAAAAGAGATGGAAGGAGCAAATGACAGAAAATGTGCAAGTAACAGGAAAAGAACGGAAGAGATTAAAGGAGGAAGAATGATGGAAGGATCGAGGAAGATGGGGCACATAAATAAACTGATCCAGAATACAGTTGATGATGATGATGATTTACTATTTCTATTTGACAGTATTCCATTATATTTATATTTCCTTTGAGGTTCATAACATTTTCAATATTCAGATTCAAATTATAGATTGGAAAGTTAGATGAAGATGCGGAGTTATAAAATGGTGGATTCGAGCAGACTCTAGAATATCAATATACAAACATTATTATTATTTTACGGATGTATAAAATGAGAAATGAGAAATGAGAGAGTGAGAGGCCAGCCCAGGACAGGATAGAGAAGACACGACTAAGGTGATACAGCCATGGGAGGAGAATGAAGGAAGAGAAGATACCAAAGAAGATGTTGGATATTAAAGAAGGGCACAGGAGGCTAAGAGGGAGATTATACTCGTTAGCAGATAAATAGCAGCCCTCACAGAGTGAACTGTTCGATTTCTTTTATTTTTCTTTCTAGCTCATACATGACCACCGCCGTGGTCTAGTGGTCAAAGTTCCTGGATACAGATCGAGAGGTACCGGGTTTGGGAGTGCAACCTGCTTCACAAAATAGCTTAGAATTTACCTAGTAGATGTCGTTGATTTATCAAATAATAGTCCACTTGATTAATTTCGTTTCTAACCATTTTAATAAGTATTTTAGCATAATTTTAATTGATCCTTTATAAAAAATTCTTTATAGGCCTAAGTACTAATTACACTAATGATGAGGATGGTTGAATTTAAAGGAAGAGTACCAGATTTTCGTGGAGAAAGTGGAAAACCAATATGGATAAACTAATATCAGTCTCAATAAACCTTACCGGGATTCAAACCCTGATCTCTGCGTCGGTAGCAGCCCCAGTCTATTGCAAAGGTGATGCTCTTAGACCGTTTGATCATCAAACAGAGTAATTACGTTAAGGCTTTTTTTTAATGAATGATGAACCCCCACCCCCAAGTAAGGGGTCATTAGAATATTTTTTTTTACGATTTACTAAATTAGTTTATTTTAATCGTTTGGTTATTTTTATACATAAAGATAGTTAATACAGAAAGTGATAAATTATATTTTGTCTCATCAATGATATAACTCTATAGGGAAAACCACTTTTCGCTTTGAGGTAATTGTATTATATTTGGAAGAAGGTACAGGAAAGGTGGATAGAAACATTTATATGCATCCATGTCCTTTTCCTGTGTTTGTCCTTTTTGTTATACCTTTTATTTGTTCCTATCCATTTGTTCTATTATTCTTTATCATTTTCCTTTTTCTCCTCTTTTGTGTTTTTTGGTTTTCTCTTTTAGGAAGTTGCGTTGCGCGTTTCACACTCCTCCCTGATGAGTTCCGATAGAATGAAACCTGGGTCGGGGGATTGGGCGGGGACGATCAATTTTCTTTAAGAGACATCCATTACCTCTTTGTCCATTGGCAGCAGTGTAAAGTGTGAACTGTGTTCTTCTTTTCATTGTAAAAGCCATATTGTGTTTGTCCCCCTTTTATATGTTTCTATCCACCTTTCCTGTACCTTCTTCCAAATATAATATAATATTTTGTCATCATAAACATTGATAAAAAAAACCTCACTAGGATTTTGACCCCCATTCCCGTTGTAAGAAACATATTAAACCACCCTCTCCTCTTTCGAAAAACTTACATAAATTAAAGATGGGTCCCTGACAGCAACTAAAACTCACCGCCTTCCTGGCCAGAACCTTGTCCAACCTCCAAAAGTCACCGTCTTCGTCCGTGATGGGCCGCTTGAGATAGATCTCGGGGCTGAGCCACCAGTCGGCGATGAATATCTCCTCCTTAGCCGCGTCCAGGGCGTCCGCCACCGCCGACATGTAACTGCACCCATCCACAAACCATGCCGCGTCCGTACGCAGACGCTCGGGGGCGAACGAGTTGTGACGGTTTCTGTGAGTGAAGTCGCGCGCTGGGGACATTCGGTACATCAATTTAAGTTGGAGTTGTACGTACCTTCTTCTGTGTATTAAACAATTACATCAGGAGAGGGGGATTGAACCAAGAACCCTTGGTTTAGAACGCCAATGCTCTATCCTTGAGCTACCCACCATTATAGTGTTAAGGGGTAATTTTTCAATATACAAATATGACACCTGATAATTATATAAATAACCTAATGATCATTTAAATCTTCTAATCTACTTTGGTTACGTACAATTAGTTGTACAAAGATTTACTTTCTTTCATAAAAAAAAAAGGTTTTAGCAACATCTTTTACTACCCATTCGGGTTGTACGCTCATGTACTAATTACGCTAATGAGTTAGGGATGAAGAAGGTTGAATTTAAAGAAAGTGTACCCAAAATTTGCATGGAGAAAGAGTGAGAAACCGTTTAGGGAAATCCACCCTTAGTAAACACGAAAAGGATGGAACCATGATCTCAGCGTCATCAGTAATTTAGTCTATTGTGAGAAAAGTGCCTTAAATCATGTGACCACGGAAGCAGGTCATTCCAAATTAAATCGGAGATTGGTCGGATTCAAATCTTATAGAATATAATAAGCACAAGATTTAACTTTTCCAGAGTGTTGTAATTGACTCTGATTTTGTTAAAGATGAGTGGTAGATTAATGGTCAAGAGGTTTAATTTGTTAGTTTTATTAAGAAATTATATTGGAATAAGCCCTATAAACTTCTTTAAAAACAAAAAAAACTATAATAGCAAAGAGAAAATATATATTATTTAATTCAAATCCAGAATCTGATTTTTTTTTCTCCATTTCCTTGAAGAATCTCCTAAGGATTCGAGGGTTCGAAGGACCCGTCTCTCCTAATAGCAAGAGAAACGTACCACTACCAGTCGCCACATCCTTGATAAACGCCAGCCATTCCTTCCGCTTGCGTCTAGTCCAGCATTTTATTTGGAGGTGTCTGGAATAAAAAAACATGTACAGTCAAGTTTAAAAGACTAAAGAGTGTTGTCGAGAGCAAGGTCTGAAAAGCCGAACATCAAACAAAAACTAACAAAACTGCGACAATTGTTTTAATCCATTTGAAATTATCATGGTTCATTCAAATAAAATATTTTCTAGAGAACTTGATACATCCATTCAAACATTACATTAAGCAACAGAAAAAGGTTATATGTTTTAATCTTCTTTCTGTTCTTAATTACCCGAAAAAAATACTCGTCCTTATTTTTAAAAAAACGCTTTGGAATACAGAAAGTCCTCAAATTACGCCATCAATTCACGTTCCCAAAAAAGTTGAAAAATTGTGTAGGTCAAATGGTAATTGAATATTCTAACAATGAATCTTCTTATTAATGCAAACAGATGATTGTATTTTTATTAATTTTATGTTTTTAAAGTAGATTTATGATTTATATGAGAGGAGACTAACATATTGTACTTGCTGAAACAATAAGCTGATGATGATGATGATGATGATGATGATGATGATGATGATGACCATAAAGACCATAAAAGGTTCTTGTTATTGTTTATGACATAATATACAGGAAAAACAAAGAGCATTTGTCAACGGCTCCAAGCCTTAGACAACTTATAAATATTTTAGATTCAAAAAGAAATTTAAGATTTGTAGTAAAGAAATATAGGATCCGACCCCTTTCTAATTATGTTTCAAATGACGTTTAAGTGACGCCATTGCTAGTCATAAGTTAAAGTATCCGTGAGAGTCGAGAACTAACAAACCAGCGGGTACTGACCTAGTCAAGTTGACGAGTTGCAGTCCGTGGTGAAGGCCTGTCGCGTACATCCCCGAGGAAACCTCGAACCCAAGGTCGAACAGCATGACACACTTGACCCTGCCGTCCTTAGGGGTGATGTATCCCATGAAAGTGTCCTTGATGAAGAACCAGCGTTGATGCCATTTCCCACAAAGGTCATTACAGATGTAGCTACACCTGGCAAATAATAATGAGAATAAACGTGCGTGAAGCTTCAAAACTTTGAATTGTAATATTGTTAGGATTCGTATTTGATTCAAAATTATGAATTTTAATATTTGAAAAATTTGTATTGCATTGAACATTTCAAATCCAGATGGATCCCAGATTCGGATTCGATGTATATTAATTCAATATTTGAATAATTTTACTTTTTAAAGTCATAAACAATAGATCCATTATTTGACTCGAGCATATAAAATTGCAGATCTTGTAATATTTAAAATCTAATCATTATTTGAAAACAATTTATGTTCCTTATATTTTTTAATTTACTCAATTAAAAATGAATATATATAATTTAGCCTAATATTCAATTTGTTTGTAATAACACTTTATTAATGATTCGTATTTGATTTGAAGCCATTTTAAAATATGCGATTCGAGTTTGTAAGTAAAGATTACAATTAAACTCAACAGTGAAAAGAGTGACTTCACACAGGTCCAAACAACAAACCTCTAGCTGAAATACCAATGTGGGGTATAACATTTATGATAGTTTTGAAAACGTTTTCACAGTCATTCATTTAAATTAATTATCTTTTAAGTAAAATATATGAAAATGTAAATAAATTAAATTTCCATAGATTAAAGAATCAACTAATGCCTAGAATGGTTTTCATATTATTTTTTTATTTATTTGAAGTATTTGATGCGCACTTTCTGAACAGAATGATTATATCTGCACACAATAATTTCTATGAGCGAGACTGAAAAGTCCTACCAATTTTGCCATGAAAGGTATTTTCACAAACCTTTCAGGGCCTTTTACGCGCCACAATCGACAGAGAACTGATGGCTTTATTTACCCTCCGAAGGGAGTTGTTTTATGAACGTTTATCGCTCAAAAACAACGGTCAATTTAGAGTGGGTTTGAACCCACATACATCGGGTCCAGAGGTAAGCCCTTTATCCCGAGACCAACGAGGTCGATGGTTTTCATAGTGAAGAATATGTAAAAAATAAATGAGACTTTCATCAGAGTGGTAGGCGAGGGAGGCGTAAGGGTTATAGGAGGAAATAGAAAGAAGGGAAGGTGACAGGGAAGTACTAGCCATTTTAACTAACATCACAATATGCTGGCGGCCGGGGTTCAATCCTCGGTCCCGGCAAAGATTTATCTGATTACCAAACCCTTCCTTCACCTCTGACAAGACATCTTGTGAATGTGAGGAATGCCAAGCCTCCACCGTGGTTCAGATCCCACGTTAAACTGTAGGTCCTCCATTTCCTCTCACAATCACCCTACCATTACACATTAGCGTAAGTGCGTACAACCCGAACGGGTAGTAAGACGCGGTGCTAATAATAATAAT
>CABEEJ010004054.1:34816-68859 GCA_901482245.1 Timema douglasi
TTAGCACCGCGTCTTACTACCCGTTCGGGTTATACGCACTTACGCTAATGTGTAATGGTAGGGTGATTGTGAGATGAAATGGAGGACCTACAGTTTAACGTGGGATCCGAACCACGGTGGAGGCCTGGCATTCCCCACATTCACAAGATGTCTTGTCAGAGGTGAAGGAAGGGTTTGGTAATCAGATAAATCTGTGCCGGGACCGAGGATTGAACCCCGGCCGCCAGCACAGAAGTCCGATATCTCACCCCTAGACCGCCAGGTCACCCAAGATAATGTAATTTTGAAAAAGTGTACCCACAGTTGCATGATAGGAGAATGGAAAACAATTTAGGGAAAACATCCTTCAGTAAATCTGACCAGGATTCAAACCCCATATCTTTGTCATTGGCAGGGCAGTCTATTTTAAGAATAACGCCTTAGACCATGTGAGGTAGGTTTCAATAAGTTGTTACAATACTAGTGGGTGGTGACTAATTAATAGAAACCCTAAATTGAGCTAAATAAAATTATAGAATTTTGTTAACAGGTGTTAGCAGTAAATAATAACAACAGCCCCTATCTCCAGCTTTGGAGGCCACGGTCTAACGCGTTACCCTCGCAGTAGAATAAACTGCCCAATGATGGTGAGATTGAGGTTCGAATCTCGATCGTTGTACTGAGGGTGATTTTTCCAAAATGGTTTTCCACTCTTTTTCTACACAAATGTGGTTACACAGCCTTTAAATAATTAAAATCTTTCTAGTCCCTAGGACCACAGGTGTAATTAGTAAATAAGCATATAGCTCAAACAGGTAGTAAGAGGCGGTGCCAAAAAAAAACAGCCCCTGGCATAGAATATCGCAAACTGCCCCACTCTGAGTTCCTGTCCCTTCTTAAATTCACCCTGTATACTCGAGAATAATTACAAGTTTTTCTCGGGGAGTTATATGGGACCACTCACTGTCTCAGGGTGATTTCGGTACATCTTGATCTTGAGTAAGTTACGGAGGTAGCTTTCCAGTTGCATAATTCGGTGATCAATGTTCTCGTAGAGTACTAAACTGTCCGGCTTGTTAGGAAACCTGAGAAAATATCACAGATACATAAAATAAGGTAATTTAGAATATAGCTGTCGACTAAATCATTGTTTGAATTAGAAGGGATAGCCGGCTCAGTTACCCGTGTGATGCTGGAGATAAGCTGTTTTTTAGATCAGCGGTTCCTAACCATGGGGGCATGGAACACTTCTAAGCAAGGTGGAGGGGTCAAGAACCAATTCGGAAATAATGTTATAAATCAGCTAAGAGCCGAAAGCATTTTTATTTCAATCATTTTTTCAAAGTTATGATAATTTTTTCTTGGGATATCGGCAACACTTCTTATCAGTTGTAAAAAAAATAAATTATATGACCCACTAAAAAGTAAGGGCCTTGTGTGCACGCATGTGGATATTTTCAAGCCCGCAAGCCTTGGATCCCCCCCTCCCACTCCCTACCCCCCTGTTTCTTCCCTCCTCCTAATCTTACGTTGCGGCCATGTGCACCAGCCACCAAATTTTCAACTCTGACCTTCATAAAAACTATACATATATGTTGAATTAGAGTGGAAAGTGGTTTGCGGTGAGCTTTGTCAAACATAAAACGCAATATTAAAGAACTGACGAACTCTAAACTGTGCCAACCATCACACAACATTTCAGTTTTTTTTTGTACCAATTTGCTGACAGCGTTACATTGATTTTTGTATGAAAAAAATAAGTGATTAGAAAGCTATTTTATTTATAGATATCCCAAACAATAAGGGGATGTGAATTTAATGAACTACCAAAGGGGGCATTAAATTCAAAAGGTTTGAGAATCATTGGTTTAGATAAAATACTAATAAACACATTCTTAAAAACAAGCGTTTACATCCGAGACTAAACTCTTGTTAATGGTTGAGCCTGTGGCAGCGAAAGCCTGTCTTTATAAATGTGTTTTAGTGTCTTATTTAAACAAATTCTACTCTAGTCACTTCAGTAGCCGCATGGTCTAGGGCGTCACTTTCACAATATACTTGACCGCCGATGACAAAGAGATTGTATCACGGTCGAGTGTACTGAGTGTGGTTCATTTTAACGATTTTCCACTCTCCCTCCAAGCAAACACGTGTACACTTCCTTTAAATTAAACCTTCCTCATCCCTAGAAAATTATTAATAATAATAATTTAGCACCGCGTCTTACTACCCGTCCGGGTTATACGCTTCCAGTACTAATTACTCTAATGGATTAGGAATTGGGAAGGGTGAATTAGAGGAAGTGAACCCGCATTTGCGTGGAGGGAGAGTGGAAAATNCCTCCCCCCCCCCCAGTTCACCCAACCGAGATTCGAACCTCGATCTCCCCGTCCTCAGCAGTCGAGCTCAACACGACAAGCGCGTTAGCCAACTACGCCACCGAGGCGGGTCCTAGAAAATTAGCGTGATTAGTACATAGGAGGGGAAGCCAAATGGGTACTAAAACGTGGCTCTACAAAAATTCCACTCTTGTATCACTCAGGTAATATTCTGGCTATCCCTCCTAATTTAAACCATATACATTATGATATAATGGTACAGGGGAAAAAAGGAGGAAGGTCCCATTATAGCTCAAATTAAGTCAGTGCTGCCATCTGTTAGGCAATCATGATACCTTTCTAATGTACTTTATATTATGGTTAAAAAAAGGTCTCTGTCATATTAAAATTGATTGCAAAAAGTATTTACTAGGGTCCTTGTTGGGTTTTGATATAAAAGTTGTCCTGGAAAATGCGTGTGATGTGACATCCCCATATTTCCCCTGTGCCCCTAATATAATTCCTTGCTTAGAAGATAAAATAGTTTTCTCTAGAGTTACATTCAAGTACTCAAATTCGTAAATAAATATTAAGGAAGGGCTCTTCGAATCCAACCGTGCCCCTAAGCTATAAGCCTAAAAGAATGACCACCTTTTGACTACGAGAATTTCAAGAATTACCTGGGAAGTGCCGCCTTATGTTTCTTCTTGGTCCCTGCGGGGGTGTCGTGTCGGAAACTGATTCTGCGCTCTCGGTGGGCCTTGGTGGGGAACGGGATACTAAGACTTGTGCGGTACATTTTAAGCTGTTGGTGCAGTGTTTGGATGTGACTGTACCTCTTCTTGATGGTCCACGTGTAACCGCCGTGCATGAGCTCGATGGTGTAGCTGCCCAAAAATTCATACACGTCAGGTCGCCGGGAATTGGTGCTCCAGGTAGACAATACGGTTAAAAGTAATCAACCGATTGATTACGAAAATGTTTAATTACCATCACACATTTAAAAAGAAAAATATATATCTTCAACAACAACAACACCAACAACGTGTTTCTGTAGATTTGCAATACAAAGTCAATGGCTGCAAATATTATTATTCTATCTCACTTTTGGAAAATAGGTAAGGAAAATTAGATTGGCTTCTTTTTTTTTTAAACTGCACACAAATCAGTTTAACACTAGTTAATTTCATTGTACTAACGGCAGAATAAAGATGACCCCCGATTTGCCGCTGGCTGTGGTATCAATGATGGTCCATTATCGGCTGAAGATTTACACAAATCCATCACACACTCTGTCTTTAACTATGAGTGAAGAATGAGCCTGAGGACTATACAATACCTACAGAGCTCAGTGATAGAGCATTTTCACGCTAAGCGAAAGGTCCTGGGTTCTATTCTAATGTATGTGTGTATAGAGGCTTTGAGCCCTGATTCCTCCATTATTGACAATCCAGTCTATTGTGAGACCATTCGAACACCAGAGTCATAACTACATATATAGTTTTAGCGGCACTAAAAATATGTATATATAGATATATATTATTACATTTTAGCACTGCGTCTTACTTCCTGTTCAGGTTATAAACTTATGTACTAATTAAGCTAATGGTTTTAAAGATTAGGAAGGTTATGTTTAAAGAAAGTGTAGCCACATTTATGTGGAGGGAGATTGGAAAAACCACCCTCAGTCCACTCGAACCGAGATTCGAGCCTCGGTCTTGCCATCATCAGCAGCTTACTCCACTGCGAGAGTAGTTGGACCACGCGACCACTGAAGAGCGTTTCAACTATATCTAATTTAAGAGAACTATATATCCAGATAGGGCTGTATCCATACCTAAAGTTAATTTCCACCTCCGTTAAACATTTTTAGACCACAACACAGGACAAAATGAGGGCATGCACTTGATTCCTTTGTATGACTTAGGGGCAGAGTACAAGTAATGTCGGCTACTCACAGGTTCGGGTTGAGTAGGTGGGTGGTGACGCTCCGGTCGTACTCTATAATGTTAACGTCTATGTCCGTGCCGGGGATGAACACCCTTCTTTGAGGGTCCTTGAACTTATGAGGAGGGTTGTGGATGTTACCAAAGGGGATGCACAAGACATCTGCAAATATTGTCAATATATAACGGTATTAAAACTTTTTTTTTTTAACTTTTGACATATTTTAAAAGATAAATTATCTAAACCATCTATGAAGAGGAAAAAAATAATGTTTTCCACGCCCTTATACAGTACATAGAATTTTAATTAATTCAGAAATCAAGATTCCAATTTCTTAAGGCTTGATTCGATGACCACAAAGTTACATAAGCATTCTAGTGTGGTAGGTCAAGGGAGCCGCCTCGGTAAGCGAGAAAACGCCGTGCAGACGTTCACCGCTAATGTAATATTTAATTCTAAGATAAGTTATTTTAAAATATGGTTCAAGCCGGAATAAAGCCGCAAGATTCCAATAGGACTCTTTTTACATTAACAACACTATAGTTTGAGTTTTATTAATAGAGAAAAATGTGTAAATATGTGTCAACGGCTCATTTTCAAATGATTGTTTGAGTATATTTGTGGAGTTTTGAGACTAGGATTGATTTAAAAGGGCTTTAGCCATTCTTTAATAGGCTCACAATAGAAAATTTAAAGATATTTGATAACTAGCAGCAAGCTTTTCTCTTTGCCTTGAGATAAGAAGTTTTGTAGTTTTCTTTCCCCTCTTTCTTAATGATATTACCAAGAGTGGTTGTAGGTGAAGGGTAAAAGGGAGTATACTATTGGACATAATAGATTATTATTATTATTATTATTATTATTATTATTATTAGCACCGCGTCTTACTACCCGTTCGGGTTATACGCACTTACGCTAATAATGTGGAATCCGAACCACGGTGGAGGCCTGGCATTCCTCACATTCACAAGATGTCTTGTCAGAGGTGAAGGAAGAGTTTGGTAAGACATAATAAAGAAGTAGTCTCAGAAAGCTACACAGACCATTGTAATTTAAGTTATGTGGCCTGAAAGCAATTTATATTTTCTCGCTGACCAAGGCGGTCGCCTTAAGTGTTGAGGCATGACAGTAACCTTTGACCTTCCCAAGTGTGCGTTGTTATTGGCATTAAAAAATGCTGCAGCTTTTAACACAGCGTCTTACTATTCATTTAGTTTAGAAGCATATGTACTAATTATGCTTAAAGTGTTAAGGAAGGGGAAGGTTTAATTTAGAGGAAGCGTACCTACATATGTGTGGATAAAAAAGTGGAAAACCATTTAGATAAAAAAAAAAACCTAGTGCACCCGAACAGGATTCGAACCCCTATCTTCTTGTCGTTGTCAGTCTCGTATATTGCAAGAGTGACACCGTAAGATCATGCACCAACCAAAGAGGGTTAGATTCACGTTTTAGGGAGGAATAGGCCGAATCTTTTATTTTTTAAATCCAAATTTTGAATCTAAATACATTTTATTTTAAAGTGAAAATATTCTTAATTCAATTTAAAATAAGTGGTTGATGGCCACTGACAAAATACTGTTTCGTTTGTCATGTTTATTATGTCAAAACCAACATAGAAAACTCTTTTTTAGCAAATTTTTTATAATATCTTTATATATAATTTTGTCCTTTTTTTTGTGATTTTTCTACTCTCCAAAATACACAAGGCTATAGAATTTCTTTAACAATTGCACAATAGTATTAAACTTGGTTTTTTAGATCTTTACAAATCTCGAATCTCTCGAGGGATTTGAGGATTCGAGAATCCCATCTCTAGCTATAGATAGTGTTAGCATTTATTTGGCATTTCTATTTTTTATAGCAATTTATTAATTATTTGAGAAGAATCAGAACACACACTAACGGTATGTACAGTAGCCCCACGGCTTCTTTGGTGCTGACTGACAGCTCACAGCCGACTTCTGACAGTCAAAATTTAGGTATGTACCTAAATTTTGACTGTCATAAGTGACAGCTGCTAAACACATGTTTTTGCAGATCAAATGGTTCGGTGTAGGGATACATAATTTTGTCTGGTAACTTTTCAAAGCCTTTAGATGTCAGCCATACATTCATAATCCTTTCTAAGTTATGTATCCGTATCCAGAAATCGAAGATAAAATGAAGATTATTTTTAATCCCGAGCTATAGAGGTTCCACTCTTAGATAGCAATACAGGTCTTAAAGAGCTCAATGTTCTCAGATCTTACATGCTAGAGACATGTTTACTATCTTCATACACACATAGTAGCTTGTGTATTTTGTAGGCAGTTGTACAAAGTGCATTACATTTGATGAACACACAGTTTTAAGTTTTGGTTCATATCAATGATAATGAAATAGTTGTATATTTAAATATATTATTATTTTAATTATTATATTCAGAAATATTACAGGCTTACCCCAATTCTCAATTAACAGAATATTTTTTTTTAGCAAGTCTTACTATCTGTTCAGGTTACACGCTTATGTACTAATTACGCTAATGGTTTTATGGATTGGGGAGGTTATATTTATAAGAAGTGAACCCGCAATTGTGTGGAGGGAGAGTGGAAAACCATTTTGAAGAAAAAAAAACCCACCCTACGTTCACCGTACCGAGATTCTAACCTCGATCTCCCCGTCATCGGCAGTCTAGTCTACTGCGAGGGTAGCGTGCTGGAACCATGCAGCCAACGAAGCGGGTCAAAAGAACCAATTTAAAGCTAAATTAAGTAACTATGAGATTCAACGATAACACATTAATACAAAACCAAACATGCAGCAAAGGATGTACTAGTCTCCATTGTAAATAGTTGGCAGTTTACCTGATTTACCAAAGCAATGTTTATGATAGTTACATAATTCAGCAGTTTCCAATCATATCATGATCACAAGCAGATTAAATATAGACAATTTTCCCAAGAAAGAGTGTTCCCCAGCCTACTTCCTTAAGATAGTGCCTTATCTGTCAGATAGTATATTTACTCCACATATTGATATATATATATATCAAGTCATGTTATTTAGAGCCGTCACTTTTGACATATGTTATCCATGAGCATAGGGAGAATTTAATTTGAGTGTGGGCCAGATGGGAGAAGGGGAAAGCGGGGATAGTGATTTAATTTTAAGTATATGACATGAGGTTAAAACTTATTACCAAATCATAATAAATAAGAACATTGTTATTTCATACAGAAAAAGTGGAACGTGAAACTTTATTTGTGTGAAAGGGTATGAGAGGTGAGGGGGGTGGGGGGGGTGTTTTCAAGTACAAAAAATAGAAAATAAAATAAAAAATTGAGAATTTTTACCCTCTTTGCCCCAGTTAATGTTATAAAATTGGATGCTTCTAGAAAGTATTTATAGTTCTTGTTTTGAGGGTTTTTGAAAATAAAACTATTATCATCTATTTAGGATAGTGCCACCACACAGATTTTTAAAAAAAATCTTGATACTCCTAAAAGCTAATTGAATTAGGACTCTTTCGGCAATTTTTTGAAAATGTTAATGCCGCTAACCATACTATATTAAGATGTTCTAACCAGATTTTTTTTAAAACTAGATTCCCTAAAATTTATTTAAAGTGGTACTCACCCAGAATTTTAGGAAATTGGAATACCCTAAAACCCATTTAAAGAAGTCCTACCCTGACAAATTTTTGAAAGGTGAATGTATCTTTGCAAGTTATTTGAAATTTGATACAAGGCTATCTTTAAAATTCATATTAAGTACTTCAGATGATTGGAAGGGTGGGGGATTAACCCCATAATAGCCCCCCTCAAATACTATCAATATCTATTAATTATGGAACTTATAAAATTGTAAAATGTTATCAATGTTGATTGCAAAAAAAATCTATTTCCTATATGTTACTTCCCTCCAAGATTTCTTATTTTGATATGAGAGGGCGTTTTAATACTGAATATTGACATAAAATAGGGACATCCCCAAAATGACCTCAATAATTAGGTCATTCGTCCATTAATATGGCTTTTAAGTTAAATGAGGAAAAAAACACAAATAAAATATATAGATTTATTTCAAAACTAAGATGATATATGAATATATAAAATTGACACTCAGACATATATTAGAACCCTATGCCCACTTACCACCAGAACAAGGTTCAAATCCCTGTTAGTGTCTTATTTTGTGTGTGTATTTACATAATCACTAGGCTACATCATAACATCATCTGAAAAGATGTGTTTGTTTAAATGATGTACGTTTTAAGTTATATAAAATTTCCTGAACAGGCAAAATTTCAACCATAGGTTGAAAATATTTCATGAATCAGTGGATGGGAAAAAAACAACACATTTAACAAACACATGAAACCATTATAATCCAAAAGCAAATTCTTGAATGAAAGTAGCAAAGTTAATGCTAACATAAAGAACGATTAGTGTTAATTCAAACCTTCAACGTGGTGATGCAGAAGACTTGAAAAAATGCAAGTGTTTTTGCAGTTTTTATGTCAAAACTTTTTTTTTTTTGCAAAATAAATACAATATTTCTCCAGTAGAAACAAAGTTTAATTTCATCCACACGTTGATATCAACAGTTGTTGAATATCTGTCATGAACATAGCGGCATTAGATGAGCGACTTTTTAAAAGAAGAAAAAAAGTTTGTCGTTAAATTCCAGGAAACCCTTAACTGGTATTCAACAATTGTTGATATCACCATGTAAATAAAATTAAACTCAATGATTCTACTGGATAAATATTGTATTTGTTTTGGACAAAAACATGTTTTGATATCAAATCTGCAAAAACACTTACCTTTCCTCGTGTCCCCTACAACTCTACCTTAAAATTGCTAAGCTCTGGTCGGTTATTGAGCTGCTGAAATTAAGCGGTGAGAATATTATTTCACTCTTAGTTATACTAGAAGCTATGTATGTTAAGCAAATAAATATTTGTCTAGATAAATTATGATTTTTGATCAATAATAATATTCTCTATGTTTGATTAATTTTCTTTTTGTTTTTTAATTATATAATTGGGATTAAAAAACGAGACTTTTTAGTATAATTATTTTAGCATCGTGTCTTACTTTGCATTTGGGTTGTACTCAAATGTACGAATTAAGCTAATGTGTCGAAAATGAGGAGGATTGAATTTAGAGGAAGTTTACCCATATTTTCTTTAATAGAGTGAAAAATAATTTAGGGGAAAAAAACACCCTAAGTACATATAGCAAACAACCAATTTCTATGCTGTCAGTCAAATCTATTGCAAGCGTGACGCCTTAAGTTTTTATAGAATTGAAAATTGTTGGCCAAAATAAATCAAATATTTCTCCAATAGCAACATAGAGTTTAGTTTTCCACACATTCTAGTATTAACAGATCTTGAATATCTTTCAACGGTGTCCTGAAATTTGGTCAAAACCTTTTTAAATAAAGAGAAAAGGTTTTGACAAAATTCCAGGACACCCTTGAAAGATATTTAAGATCTGTTGATACTAGAATGTGCAGAAAACTAAACTCTACGTCGATACTGGAGAAATATTTGATTTATTTTTAGCAAAAAATATGTAATACTATAAAAACTGTAAAATTACTCGCGCTCCCTTTGGCTGGTACCATTTTAATCGAGCTTTAATTTTATACTTCAGGCAAAACATTTAACATTGTATTCCGATAGGAAAAACCACAACAAAATAAACCATTCGTGCAAGAAATGGTCATGCAAAAAATAATAATTTCAAACTTATAAATTTTGCACTTCAATTAAAAAAGCAAACAGTAATAAACCGTAAAGTGGAGTGGAAGGGAAGTGCTCGACTAATATTTATACAAGAGCGCTAAAAAACGACAAAAAACATACACACAGCTATTTCAGCCATAAAGATAAGCTCGACCCTAAGGGTCTGACAAATACTGACTGTCTGTAGAGCACATGCTTGAACAAATCGGCCAATCAGATAATGCTCAACAAGTTAATCTTTGATAAGGCCAGACACTTGTAATTCTGTCAAACATTTGTGCTTAAGGATTAAATTTTGGGTTAAAATACTGTGAGACTGAAATGGTTTGTTAGTGGATTATCCAATCATTATTATTATTATTATTAGCACCGCATCTTACTACCTGTTTGGGTTATACGCACTACCACTTATGTGTATTGGTAGGGCGATTGTGAGATGAAATGGAGGACCTACAGTTTAACGTGGGATCCGAATCACGGTGAAGGCCTGGCATTCCCCACATTCACAAGCTGTCTTGTCAGAGGTGAAGGAGGGTTTGGTAATCAGATAAATCTTTGCCGGGAACGGGGATTGAACTTCGGCCGCCAGCACAGAAATCTGACACCTTAACCCTAGACCGCCAGGTCACCCAATATCATTATTAATTCAAAAGGTACACTTAATGAGCAGACCCCATACCAGTAATTTAGCACTTGACTTCGACTGGAGTTTATGCGTTTTTAATCTAAGAACAAATGTGAATAAATTTAAAACTGCATTGGTCAAACCACCTGTTCAGATTATACACATATTTACTAATTACGATAATGAATTATGGACAAAGGTTTAATTTTAAGGATGTGTACCTGCATTTGTGTGTCATGAGAATGGAAAGCAATTTAGTAAAAACCACCCTTAGTAGACCTGATCAGGATTCTAACAATTTAGAGGGGAAAATCTAGCCAGGATTAAAACCCTGACTATCATCTTTCACCAGAAAACCTAGCAATATGAGTTTGGCGTTTAGTCCGTGTGGTGCAACGGGCCTGAAGAAGTGGTAGGATATTGTACGAATTGAAACGAGCGCGAGTGCATAAATAATCAACACAATGAACTAAGAGTCAATTACTCAAATCTAACTACAAGCTACATTTTTAAATATTGAATAAAACAAGTCCATTAATAATCTTTTCGAATTAGCTGATTCAAAACAAGTTAAAGTCCCTTACATGTAGTCCCTGGTCCTTAAAAAATCTATTCACGTCCAAACCGTCTGTATCCTTAATCACATGGCCGTGCCAACCAATGAGATGGTCAAAGACTTCATCCAATAAAACCCTTCAAAAGAAAATCCTCTATAGCAAGGAACAACCACCAAGCAGTCAGCTGATCAATAAAATAATTTAAGACAAATTTATGAGAAAAAAGTCCAGTTTATTCTTGAAATGTAGTTCGAGTACAATCATAACAACATATATTTACAGCCCGATTTAAACTATCAAACTTATAACTAGCAACATATCCTTTCGCTGCCATTGGTGCTTTTATTTCGATGCATGCGCAGACAATTGTGATTGGTAGTCTGTATGAACTTGTCCTTAGAAAGTTATAGTTGACCAACTTCGATGGAGTACAGACCTGGATACGAATCAGGACTTTTTAGACAGAGATATCTTAAGAGTGAAGCATTGATTTCTTACAAATCGGACACATGGATATGGAGTCTGTAGATGTGTCTTAACTCGGACTAAATTGCAAACTTATACAGTTGACTTCATAAAATAAAGGCGGAAAAGAACATTCTTAAATATTTATTATAAAGGGACTGTACAATGACGAGTTTTAATCGAAACCAGTTGATGCAGCATGCCAATGAGATGCATATATATCATTATAACAACTTGTGATACATCCTTACAAATGGCAACCGAAAAATGTACCGCTTATTAAAGTTTAACTTTCCATACAAATTATACTACTATAAGGCCACATGGCTGACCTACTCACTCACTGATATTAATGTTTACCCACTTCCAGATAAGCTAGAAACTTGAAATTTGGCAAACTTCTAGCTTTTAGCCTGTAACCGGCGGAAAAATTCCAAAAAGTTAAAAATGTTAAGTTTTAAAACCCGAAAAAAAAAGAATCAAAACAGCGGGGCAATATTAAAATTGGTGCGGACCTTTCTTCGGAGGTCTCTTGTGGCTAAATCGTAAGACCTATCAAAAAACAGATTGCACCAGAAGCTACGGATTTGGCGAAATCCACAAGTTTGGTCCTGTTACTTTTAATCGTATCTCCATCGGTTATACCTTAGGTAGAGCTAGATTTTTTGATTTTAGGTAAATTTTGACCATTTTCCAAAAAATTTTAAATCTTAAAACAATGCTGGAATTACATTAGTTTACACCCATTTGCAAAGAAAACTTACTGGGGGTTTGGGCAAAGCGAGTTGTACTATAAGCATGCAAACAAATAAATCCAACAATTATTAATAAGTGTGTTACTTAAGTAAGACACAGAAAGAGAAAAATATGACTAAGAGTTACAAGAAGTGTGAAGTTGAGTGACAAAGAAAACGTTATTGAACAAGAAACACATGTTCACCTGTTCGGTCATAATTCTGACCCCATCGGTCATCCATTTAATTATCTTTAATCTCACTCGAAGAAAGATTAACTAGCTTCTGTAGAATTTTTTCTACTTTTATGTCTAGAAGAAGAAAAAAACACATGCAAAAACTCAATCAACTTACAATATTCCTGTTCGTGTAAAAGCTAGACAAATCAACACAAAAGTATTTAGCAAAAACACATTAGACATAAATTACAATAATTTCTGGATGGACAGTATAATAAACTAACCTAAGGTGAGGCAGAAGGGAGTGCAGATAATTTTACAGTTTTTTGGCCAAAATAAATCAAATTCTTCTCCAGTAGCAACATAGAGTTTAGTTTTCTGCTCATGTTGATATCAACAGATCTTGAATATCTATCAAGGATGTCCTGGAATTTTGTCAAAACTTTTTCTCTTTTTTAAAAACTTTTGACAAAATTCCAGGACATCCTTGATAGATATTCAAGATCTGTTGATATCAGCATGTTCAGAAAACTAAACTCTATGTTGCTACTGGAGAAGAATTTGATTTATTTTGGCCGAAAAAATTTAGTGCTAGAAAAACTGTAAAATTACTTGCGCTCTGTTCTGCCGCACCTTAACTTAATCTAGAAAAGAAACAACAGCAAACCCCCGGGACTGTTAATTCATCAATGTGAAAGTAAAAACCCACATTTTGCAATTGATTAATTTTTTCCCCCATGCCGGGAATCGGGACTAGCACCTTTTGCTCAGTAGGCCGACATGTGACTGTCTGAGCTAAGGCGTTGGACTCATAAGTTTAGAAACAGTGTTTGAAAAAGATGCAAAAGATATTTCTCTTTCCTAGAGAAACAAATACTTGGTTTTCCTGAACAATTACAAATATTCTAAAATCTTTCTAATTTTTCTTACTTCCCCCCTCACCACCTATTTTCCCATACTTCTTTTGGCACCGTGCCTTACTACCCATTCGGGTTATACAATTATGTATTAATTACTTAAGTTTTTTAGGGATTAGTAGGTTATGTTTAGAGGAATTGTACTTGCATTTACATGTAGGGAGAAAATAATAATAATAATATTTAGCACCGCGTCTTACTACCCGTTCGGGTTATACGCTTTCAGTACTAATTACTCTAATGGTTTAGGAATTGGGAAGGATGAATTAGAGGAAGCGAACCCGCATTTGCGTGGAGGGAGAGTGGAAAACCATTTAGGAAAAGCCACCCCCAGTTCACCCGACCGAGATTCGAACCTCGATCTCCCCGTCCTCAGCAGTCGAGCTCAACACGACTAGCGCGTTAGCCAACTACGCCATCGAGGCGGGTTAGAGAGAAAAGAAAACCATTTGAGAAAAAAAACTTTCGTAGGCCCAATACCTGACCAGGATTTTAACCTCGAACCCTCTGTCAACGCCAGTCTAGTTTAGTGCGAGTCCCTTATTGTTGCTTCCAAGAAAATCAAGAGAGTTAAAAAAACAAAAAAAGATAATTCGTCAAGGCTGCAATTCAAGTAATTAAACACTCAATCATTGTATAGATTAATATCGAGATAACTCTGGGCGTGTGACAGGAATTAGTCTCATACAAACAGTGAAATATTGCACCTGTGGCCTTGTGCGAGTGTCACAGGTGTTCCGAGTATGTGGCACATATGTTGCGTGACATGAGTGGTTTGTAGATCACTATGACTGGGAGATACAAAGTGTCGATATATTTGTTTTCGAGTGCTTGAAATAAATACCTGGATAATTAACAATTATAAATACAATTTGATTGAACTCATCAGCTAGCTTTCCCCACTAATTGTGTTAGTTTATAACTCATTTAAGACTATACTCACTAATAAATAAGGTTTTTAAAAAAAGAGGAGTAAGAATTAAATGATTTACATTTTTTTTTTCTTTGATACATCTCAGTAAGTTACTTGTTCAGGTTAAACTCGTACATTAACGACACTAATGGGATAGGGATAGTGAAGATAGAATTCTTGATAAAAATGTATCTACATCTATGGAGGTAGATTGGTAAACCATTTAAGAAAAGCCACTATAACCTTACTACACCCCAACCGGGGTTCGAACCTTGTTCTCCCAGTCATCAGCAATCCAGTCAAAAACGAGGATGTCTTGCCGAACTATATTTAAATTTCCCCTACTTTCCCAGAACTAGTTTCCAAATTTTTCCAGTCACTATATATTACAAATATTACTTTTTTTTTTAAATCGTATGACACATTTGACCCGGAGGGACTTTGACATCCATGTTTGATCACCTTATATGTAGACTATAACCAACCATATCCTGGTGACCATTGGGATTATTACCCTAAAGGTAAAAATACCTGTGGTACCAGCTGGGAATCGAACCCGGGACCCCCCCAGGCTCATAGCCAGGTGCACTGGCCATTACACCACAAGGATTTCAGTCTAAAACGATGAGATCCGGTTTAGTGTAGTCTAAGTTATATTTCCGTGAAATCATATGTAGACATTAAAAGATCGCCTTGCACTAATTCAGTTTGAAAATGTTCTGGCACATATTATTTTTTAGTTTCATCTTCCTATACTATAATCGAATTATTGCATATGTGCATAGTCATGACTCGACCTTGACCAAAGAAGCACGGTAGAAAGTTGGAATGGCGACACGAAAATCCCAAGTTGACTACACAATAAGTGAGATTAGTATGTTCAACTGGTACAACTGTGCTAAAAAGAGATTCGCGGTGAGTATCGAATCCCATACGCACGACCCGATCTGCTGGGTCCAATCTGCAGAGTAATGGTGGGGATAAATCGGGCGTTACTCTCCACACGACCCAAACTGGCACGCTCGTTCTGTTAGGAAACACGCCATTATGGGTACTTCATTGTCAAACATTAAAAAAAAATCTGTATTGTCTTAGCTTTATAAACCAAAAACGCTTCGCCAATATAAAAAAAGAAAATTGTTGGGCTAAGAAGTTGTTACTAGAGAGAAAAAAAAATTTAGTCATACAAATATTTTTAATGAACTAGACCCCCCGGTGGGTTTCAAGGAAAATGATGGAAAATCGGCCCAAGTGTCCTACACATGATCCAACTTGTAGAGAGTTGGAGTGTTAAGTCGGGAGATTGTGTGACCGCCCGAGCCAACCTCCTAATATCGGACCGATTTGCCTACACACCACCCGATCGGCAAAGTGCCTGCGGATTGAACACAACAGATTGGGTCGTGTGTAGGGGTGGGGGGTTTTAGCTGGAAGAAAAACGTTATTTTGACTATTGTAGATAAAAGTTACATAGGCTGTTTCATTGACAATTTTTTGTAGCTAGCTCATATTACACTTTGCTAAAAAAAAATATTGAACTATACCTAGATAAATTGTATTATCTTACCAGGCTCATCGTGACCTTGAGGGTCACCATTATCGAGAGAATGAGGTGCACCTGGTGACTCCAGATTTTCGTCCAGCTCGTCCTCGGAGAACGAGAAGAGATCATCGTAGTCAGAGTCTGGGGTCGCGGGCTCCCTTTCGTCAGACATGTCCAGAGCTGGATTACTATAACACGATGATGTGTCTAACTCCAGAAATGGTGGAGGCCTATGATGGCTTGACGCGGCCTCTAAATCCGGCGCCGGATTACTATGGCCTGACGCAACTTTTAGATCCAAGGCAGAGCTACTATGGCTCGACGGAGCCTCTAAATCCAGGGCCGGATTATTATAGCCGGATGAAACTTCTACCGTCATCTATTAACAAAGTGATGTACCGGAGTTAACACATATACCTGGAAACAATTTCTATGGTGGCTCACAAACCAGTGGCGCAGTTACACACCTTTCATGAAGTTTCCAGTTGGGATTTAAGCTACACATACCCTTAAATGAAGTAATAAATAGTGTTCTTAGTCAAAAGCTCAATACTATCTTAAAACGACCTAAGAAATTTTATTTTAAAGAAATACACCATCATTAACACTTGGCAAGGACCCCAATTAAATTCCGTCCAGAATCAACGTCAAGCACAAACATCAAACTCGGTTACTAAATCATTACCAGCCTAGCAAAATAACCAACGTTAACTTAACTGAGTTTTACCAAATATTACCATAAATCTTAAATATCTTTTGATCAACTAAATCGAGTTTGATCAAAAGTAGATTTAATATTAAAAAAATCCAAATATTTTGTTGTTTGCTTGAGCAAGCTTAATCAAGGCTAACTGATCATAAATATACCTAATTATTATTATTATTATCATTATCATTATCATTATCATTATCATTATCATTATCATTATTATTATTATTAGCACCGCGTCTTACTACCCGTTCGGGTTATACGCACTTACGTTAATGTGTAATAGTAGGGTGATTGTGAGAATGAAATGGAGGACCTACAGTTTAACGTGGAATCCGAACCACGGTGGAGACCTGGCATTAATATACCTAATCTTAACTTGGCCTGAATAGTGAGCTCCGATATCCAAGAACGCAAGTTCAACTCTACAGAAACTAAAAAATATATATTAAATATTATACATTAATTTTAGAGACAATAAAACAGGCTTCAAGTTTATAATTGAACAATTTAATTTATTTTTTAAATATTTCTGTGAGCAAATATTGAATAGGAGAATGACATTTAGTAATTAGTCATTCTTAACACTTACCATTAAAAAAATATAATTTGCCAATGATTTAATGATGAAAGGAGTAATACATGTTTCACTCTATTAAATTAATGCTTTTGAAAAAAGTTTCTTCTTTAAAAATAATTAGCAAAATCATAGTGTTTTTTTAAAAGAAATAAACTAAGCCCTCTGTTTAAGAGTCAGATAACAAGCTGATATGTTTATCACTATCAGCAAAAAAAAAAAGTTACAGCTGGAACTGAATAGTATAAGAGAGGTTCCACTTTATCTGTCATTACTTCACACAATGTTAAGTATCTCCTTATTCATTTTACTTGATAAAAATATGTAAACTATGACATTTCCACTTTTACTTTCTTTTCTAGCACTCACTCTAGACGCGTCAACGTTTAACCTCATAATACAAATGTTTTAACAAACTCCGACAGATTTAGTCCTATCTGACAAAAGACAAGATAAGGATGATGACACGAAAATTACAAGCACAAATTAAACATTTTTATCTGCCCTCTGGTGGAAAGAAGTTTTCGTTGTTTTAAATAAGTGTCCTTGATATTCCACAAGAATAGGTAAATATTTGGGGATGAAACGTGAAAAAACACATATATTTACATTTACCTGGTTGTGGAGCAGCCATATCTGCGATGTTGAATTAAACTATCACTGGAATGCCTAATTAAATGAATTTGTCCATGAATTGTGACCTACTTTTACGCATGGTGTTGATAAATTTTCATATAACTCATAAAACCTTCAGGCAGTTACGCCCATTATTGAAGGTTTATTTTACCATAACCTTTGTCAAGGAAATTTGTAGTTGATCTAGCTTGATAAATTACTCAACAGAAATATAACTGTCCGCCATATTTAAAAATACAGAATAGGGAATAGGCTTAGATTAAAAAACTATGTAAAAACCAAGCAAATTTACACAAAAAAATCCTACATTATGCACGTCATATTATTACGAAATGACAATTATTTCAAGTTTAATAAATAGTAGAGACATCTGTTGCGAACAAATTGCACTATGAAAACAAGCTAAGCTTTAGCTAAGGTTTTGATTCACAGATGGCGTTAGATCATGGTAGCGTAAGCAAGTGGTTCAAAAACCTTAGGTGAAGTTTGTTTATACGTTAACTATAGTTTAATTTTCATTTCTCCGCCGGGGTTACGTAAAATCATACGTAAACCTGGTGGAGAAACTCCTCGTCCCACTGTCCAACCCCGGAGCCTCACTCCCTTCAAAAAAGGACACTGACCGGTCGTCGAACCGGGGTCGACCGGTTCCGTGTCCAGCCTCCTTTTTTCGAATCCCCCCTTCTCTTCAGATGTTCCCCCACCTCTCTTTATATGTCTCCCCGCACCCCCTTCCACCGCTTCCGAACCACGGCCCCCTCTCTGTATTAGCTCATTTTCCCGCAACCCGCGGGTGGAAATTTCGTTCCCGCGGGTGCAATAATGTTTATTTACCCCCCTCTTTTGTTTCCCACACCTTGTGAGGCAAAAATTACCCACAGGGTGAAGTTTATTTTATTTTCACCCCGGGGCTACGTAAGAAATATCTGCGTAATCCTGGCGGTAGTACTGTATTTTTTCCCCGACCGGCACCGGCGGCTCCTCCGACCGGCGCCAAGCCCCCCGCAAGCTATTTATTTTTATTTTTTCCCCATGTTTCTTGTTTCCTTCCTCTGTTTCCGCTCTGTGTCCCTCACCCCTTGTACTTTTTGTATTATTTTAAGGTCCTGGCGACCATGTATGAGCTATGGGGTGGGCTTTTATTATATTTTCCCACCCCTAACCCACTGAGAGTTTTATTCAGCCCGCCAGGGCGTCAATGTTGTTCTCTGTGAAGTTTGTTATCTGTTTATATGTCGTGTGTGTTGTCGAGAGCCCCTCGGTGCTGGTGTCAACTGTCTGTCCTATATGTTTCTAAGTGTTTTTATTCATGTTTTTATATCTATATGTTTACAACAATAAATATCATCTAACAAACTAACAAACAAAACGATTAACTTAACGTAAAGGACCTCTTGTGTTTAAATGGAAGCGATCACGATGCACTTAACTTAACGTAAGAGATGTCTTTAGAGGTCTATAGGACGCGGTGATATAAAATTATATTAAAAAAAAATTGTACTCTCAAATTTGTTGTTGCATAGTGCAAGTTATACAAAGTCTATAATATAAATCTAACATAAATCACATTCAAAATCATATATTAAATGAGAAATATATTGTTTCACATTTAACATACCCCCTAAGATGTCTCCACCTAACTATGATTGATTACCAGCGTCCTAGGGTACGTGTAACTAATGAGTTCGTTAACTAGCAACAATGAGTCCGTAAAACAGTACCTCATGGCTCCCACCCTATGTCAAGACAAACTCGGGATCTTTATGTGGCTCACTTTCTGTCAAGAACGCTCTAGCATTACTAGACGGAGCGTTTGTTGCAATCGGATGCTTAAGAGTATGTTTTATAGTCAATAAAATAATTTAAATCATAACAATATCACACTATATTTCAATTAAACCGCTCTCTAATTCCCCCGGAACTTGAACCCCTCATCCCTTAGGGGCCATCCAAGCTAATGTTTATCAAATTTCTCCCTATATAGGGACCACTTAAATAAGTGTTTGCATACAGAAACCAGAAGTTTTATTAATGTGAGTGTTTATCGAACATTAAAAGACAACATTTTTATTTGACCTTGTTTCTTACAAAGTGCACCCAGAAATTTACCTTAACGGTGAAAAGGGTTGGGGGGAAAGGGGGGGGGGGAGCGTGGGCAAGGCATCAAGGCTGTAACCAAAATTAAATTTCTAATTAGAGAGGGGGTGGTTGGAAAAGGAAAAGTTTCTTCTTTTTTTTCTTAAAGAGGTTTGCTCCCCAATCCAAAGAGGAGTCTGAGGACCCTTTGCAGTAGAAAGTAAAAAATTTAGATACCCCTAAAAGCTATTTGGAGGTCATCGTTTGATAAATTATTGTTGAAAATAGTTGTCCTATTAGAATAAAAAGTGTAGATTAGAATCATTCAACACATCTTAAATGCTCTGTTTTAGAGTTTAACTTGATGTATTTGCAGCTTCTCCCGTTGCTGTGCCGCCCTGGGCACGCCTCTGACTGTGGTTTGAAGTATTGTTGATGTTAATGGACTTGGCCTGACAATCTTATACACTCAACAATGGATATCACCTCTGAGAGAACCATGTGGTTACTAATGGGAAACATCAATTCTCTTGTCGTCAATCTTTTCTTTGATACAAGATAAATCTTGCAACTCTGGTTCATTGATGTTGCTTCTGAGTCCAACACCTTAGCTCAGCCGTTAGTGGGTCTGTCTACTGAGATAAGAGTCCCGGGTTTGATCCCTGGCGGACAATTTATAGCTAGTGAAAGTTATTATTATTAGCACCGCGTCTTACTACCCGTTCGGGTTATGCACACTTACGCTAATGTGTAATGGTAGGGTGATTGTGAGATGAAATGGAGGACCTACAGTTTAACGTGGAATCCGAACCACGGTGGAGGCCTGGCATTCCCCACATTCACAAGTTGTCTTGTCAGAGGTGAAGGAAGGGTTTGGTAATCAGATAAATCTGTGCCGGGACCGAGGATTGAACCCCGGCCGCCAGCATAGAAGTCTGACACCTTACCCCTAGACCGCCAGGTCACCCGCTAGTGAAAGTTGGGGTTTCCCCTTTCACAGTGAACGGCCGAGGTTTGGATAGTGTGCCTGTTTTAGATTTAAATTAGTTTATAAGCCATGTGCTGATTAAATCAATCAGTTAAGCATCAAATAAATTAAATGAAATGATGTTGACAGTAGCTCCTTCTTAGAACACCCATCTTCTGACATACCTAAGAGTGAGGATATTTGGCGACAGTTATCCGAAAGAGAGCGGAGATAAATCTTTTCACCATAATACCTGCAAATACCTGAGGGGTGATATTGGGTGTAGCTCTTTCACATTAGATTTATCATTATTCCTCTTTGGTCCACGAAGCGGACCATTTCTCACTCTGCCGTGGCCCACAGTTTGAGAAACAATTATCTATACTATGTAACGACTCACTGTGTCATGGCCGTGTTCTAGTTAAAGGAACTATTGTCCACTTTAGAAAATATGGCTATAAATTGATGTGAAAAGATTTCCAATGTTAAAATAAGCCTGATTATTTAAAAATGGCTTTGTTTTCAAGCATTAATAGGCCATATAATTAGAATACTAGTAAAAATGTTTACAACTTTATGGCATGATTTGACAGGTATTAAATAATAGGGGGGACGGGTTTTTAAGGGGGGTGAGGAGTGTAAAAGAAAATTGATTCACTTAGATATCCAAGAAAATAGTTGATTGTTAAATTTACTTTTTTAGAAATCGAAATAGTATTTTAACAAACCTGAGCTAATTCTATCCAGTCCACCTCATTACACCCTATCCCTATCTTGAGCAAGTTCTATCCAGTACATCCCATTACACCCTATCTCTATCTTGAGCTAGTTCTATCCAGTCCACCTCACTACCCTATCTTGTAATAAAGAATTACAAAATAATTTTAATGCATAAAGTTATATAAATAACCAAAATATTATATTTTTTCAAGCATAGAACCACTACCATAAAATATTCAAACGTAAATCCTGCCTTGAGAATATTTAATATATTTGATTCGAGTTTACTTTGAATGGACTTTGAACAGTCATAGTTCTCAGTAATCTCTAAGTTGTCGTCGTCAATCTGTGCTCTCTGTGTGATCATGTACCTACCTAGTCTTCTCAGCGTTCACTTATGCATTGTTAGAAATGGGGGTAGACACGGTTATTAAAGGATATAAAATTGTACCTATGCTATGCTTTGTCTCTCAAATAGTGTAGAAATAACCAAACCATCCATTTCATTGTTTTATCTTACTCTTTTAAGCTAAAACAAAATAAGATTTTAATGTAAAATGATTTATTGTTATGATTTTCTGGATTATTTGGGATTTGTCTCTTATGTAAATAAATAAAAAAAAGAATCACCTAAGGAAGTTTTAATTTATACACTGATATACACAACATGGTTTCGATCTCATTTCATCGTCGACAAACTTTACTAATATAAGTTACATGTATTGCTAGTTTTTTGGTTAAAGCATTAATTTTTCATTCACTGTGTATAAACATTAAGGAAGGTTAAATCAATTAGATTTGATTGTTATTAATTATAAATATATCTGATCAAATAACATTGTATTGTAAAATAAGTCGTCTGTGGATTAAGATATTCACTCACATTTAAATATAGAAAGTTTGTTAAAAAAAAATCTTTCAAAATAAGCTGACATCCAAGTAAATATATTTAAAACACTTTTCTTTCATGCCTACTAATAGTTTGTCCATGATATGCTTGTGCTATACAATATTTTATTAAATGAAACATTGTTTTTTTAAGAAAAAGGTTAGTTTTGCTGTACACTGCACTAAAGGAAATAACCGGTTAGTATCCACTTGGACTATACAGCGGGGCTTCATCATAATACCTGATGTCAGATTCCTTGTCTCCCACGTACGTAATCGGCTCGACGAACGTCGCGAGACCTATTCCTTTCCTCGCTACACCAGCACCAGACGTGTGCGCCGTTTCGTCTCCATAATGGTTATACGGTACGGCAGTCACGTACGGAGCCTTTTCTCCATGACGGCTGTACAGAGCACCGTAGCTTCTTGCGCCGTCAGGATAGTAGTCCACAGGCTGTAGGTTGGAAGCCTTCGCGTCATAATAACCGTACCCTGTCAGCGGTACTTCGTACCCCCCGAAATGTTGACCACCGCCATAACCATCATGAGCGACGTTCTCACCGAAGGTTCCTCCGGCCTTATCGTAGAAGTTACCCGCTCTCTGCTGTTGACCACCATAAGCGTTCTCTCCGTACCGCTTACCGCCCTTGTCCAACCCGTACTTGGCTTGGTCGTTGTAGAACTGTCCGCGGCCAAACAGCCCTTTCTGTCCCTGCTCGTCGTTGTAGCCTGCGGCCGAGTCAAAGTTGCCCTGTCGGCCTTGCTGGTTTGACAGATACGTGCCATCCTCTTGTCCGCCTCTGTAAGCGTTGCCAGCCCCGTCGTGGAACTCTCCGCCCGTCTTGCCGTAGTCGTAGTGAGCGCCCTCATCGAGTCCGTCATCAAAGAAGTTGGAAGTCTTCCCGGTCTCGTCCTTGTGGTATGAGTTTGTAAACCCGGACGTTTGATGTCCCTTGCGGTGTCCGCCTTTCGCGCCGACCCCTTGCACCGCCTGACCGTTCTTGTTGTAAGACTGTTCACCTCCGTAGCCGTTGGCGACGTTGTAACCCTTCTTGACGCCGGCCAGGTCCCCGTAGTACCCGGAGCCCGCCTGGTTGCCGCGGCTTCCGAGCTGACTCCCGCCGAACTTCCCCAGAGCTTCCTGTCCACTCGCGCCTCTTTGTCCGGTGTTTCCGTAGAAGCCGACCTCCCCTTGGGAGTTGCCAAGATTTTGACTGCCGTACACCTGCTCCCCGCCTTTATTCAAACCATAGTTCTCCCCCCCTTGTCCGCCGTAGCCTTGCCCGAAACCGCCATAACCCTGATGTTGTCCGTATCCACTGTGACCCCCTCCTCCATGACCTAAAGAAATGCCGGGACCAAGAATACCGGAAGCTTCCGCTACATGATCTTCTATTTCTTCATATTTAGGATCCACGTATGCTCTTCTTTTCCTGTCACTGTCCACTTTGTTGTTCTTATCCAAAGAAAGACTGGGGCCCAGGAGTTCAGAGTCTGCCGTTTTCTGTTCATCTGGTATCTTCTCTACTTCTTTCAGCGATCCTCCAGACACAACATTTATAAACAAAACACACACGAGAACTGCACAGCGAGACCGATTGCCTCTACACATTTTTAAAGACACTTTTGTTTTCTTCTAGACTACACTGTCCAAACTAAAGTCTGTAATACGAATGAATCAAAAAAATGATGCAGCCAATTTATATTGCGGCAAAGATTCTCGCGGCGCTGGTGGTGGGAGGCAAGTATTACTAGAAACCTTGAGGTTGATGTCGAGACATTCGATTAGACGCTTTCCAGGTTTTGTTTGAAAAAGTAAAAAATAAACTCTTTAATGCGGCTCTTAACTGTGTGGGTTTGGAGGATATCTCAATGTTGCCCCATTGATTGTCTCTGCTTGCACATAAGGTCAACTCGGTCAACAGTGCTTGACCTCGAAACTGGAATTTGATTTGTGTTACATGTCAACGACTTCCTTGCCGGCCGTTAATGAAGTGTGTTAACAGGTTTCCAGTGACACACTGATTAAGGTTCTCGCAACCCTTTTCACCAGTTTCCAGCGAATTGTTCATAGATCCGGCGACCTTGATCAACACGTCTTTGAATGAATCGCGTTAATACCCGCTCAACTGGATCTCCATAAGCGTTTATTTACAGTGTATTCAATCTTAGATGATTTTTTCTTTTATTTGTTTGAAGGTCATTTCAAGTGAAGGAACTGAAATTAGTCATGTCGAATATATTCTTTTATAGAGTTTTCTTTAGAATGAAGTAAATGACTTGCACATAGCCCCTTCTGGTAACGTAACGCTCGAATGATTCCCCGAGTTATAGCGTCGAAGGTTGTTCAAGAGGGAAAAGATCACTTTAATAGCTATTGTTTTACTTTGCTAATACACACGCTGTGTTAAGTTCTTGTGAACATTATAATTAATAAAGTATCTACATAATTAATTTGTAAATACAATATTTTGGAGATGAGGTTTTTATTTCAGCAAACACCTTTAGTAGTTCTTGTTTTCACCTTTTTTATTTACTTAAAATATATGATTATGCTGTTCCCTCATGGGGTAGGCAAGAAACTGTGCTTATAGCTCAAAAAACAACTCCGTACTTAATCCATCCTCACTAATTTTCTCCACACTTCCCTATCCTTGCATACTCCCTTCGCTTCAACAACATCCATACACAGAGTCATACATGCTCTTTTATTATTAAAACTATTAATGTTTCTCTTTTTAACACATTCGTCTACAAAATTTAGCAACATTTGACATGAACTACCCTTACCTATTGAGAGAAAGACACACACACACACACAAAATTAATATATTCGCTTTGTCACTCAATCCACATTCATCCTCTCATCATGCCCAAACCAACATAAGACCATTATCTCATCCCTTTCAAACCATCCCGCCTCGGTGGCGTAGTTGGCTAACGCACTTGTCGTGTTGAGCTCTACTGCTGAGGACGGGGAGATCGAGGTTCGAATCTCGGTCGGGTGAACTGGGGGTGGTTTTTCCTTAATGGTTTTCAACTCCCCCTCCACGCAAATGCGGGTTCACTTCCTCTAATACAACCTTCCCAATTCCTAATCCATTAGGGTAATTAGTACTTAATGCGTATAACTTGAACGGGTAGTAAGACGCGGTGCTAAATATTATTATTTTTTTTTTCCTTTCAAACTGCACTCCTTTAGCACCCATTCATTACCAACTGTTCATACGAGTTTTCCCACATATATTTCTTAAAATATCTCATTCCAACCACATCCACCTTGTTCTCCTGACAAACCCACGCTCCACATCCATAAAACAATGTTGGCGTTATCTCACTTTTATATAGCGCCATCTTTTATTCTGTTAACAAATATCTTAGATGAGCTACATACGTGTTTTGTTTCATGAAACATATTGCCTGCCCTATATCAAGCAGTCTGGAGCATCTCCGACGGGTTTTCCTTGTCAGTTAATTGGGGAAACACCTGCTACAGTGGCCACATGGTCCAAGGCGTTACTCTTGTGTTAAGGACTAGACTGCCAATGACAGGGAGATCAGAGTTCAAATCTTGATCAGGTGTAGAAAGGCTTTTTTCCTTTTAAAAAAAATAGTGTTCTGTTCTCTATCCATGCAAATAAGGGTACAATTCTCCTAAATTCAACCTTCCTCAGCCATAGCTCACTCCCCAAACTGATAATGAAACAAGATGAAAAAAAGTGCCGAGGAGATTGGGTTTCGTGTCGTAGCTGGGAATACTGATGGGCTTTACTAAATGGCTTCCCCCTCACCAAGAATAAATGTATGTACATTTTATGTAAATTACACCTTCCTCAGCCCTTATCACATTAGTTACATTAAATATGTACAGTCCAGATGGATAGTAAGAGATAGAGCTAACAATTATTATTCGGAGTGGATCTCTTAGGAGATTTTTGAAAATTGGATGCTCTTTGACACTAGTTGTAGTTTGACGAAAGACCATCTTTTAACATCATATCCGAGAATATCAGGAAGTGAAATGTATCTAAAGGTGAGAAAATGTATTCAAAGGGCAGCGACCCCAGACTCCTTCTGAATAAGAGCAAACCCATATATATTAGTAAAAACTTTACGGAATCTACATAAAGTAGTAATATCTCAAAGGAATTTCTTGTACTTCAACAACTTTGGTTCAAACACAGGTGGGGTCAGCGTATTTTTTCCTAAGCAATAAAAATATGTGGCAAACTTTTTTTTTTGGGGGGGGGNTGACTTGTAAAAGAACCCTCTGGAAGGTATGTGAAAATACCTTTCCAGGTCAAACTGATAGGCTATCGCTTATAGAAATCCGTGTGTGCTGATATAATCAGTAATTTCAGAAAGTGCACATTAAATACCTAAAATGGAAATAAAAATAAGTCACTTTCCCGGTGAGTCTACACCATGTATGATAGAAATTTGGTTTGTAAATGTGTTATGGTTTTATTTCTATTTGTGCCTCATTGCAGACAATTCTAACACGTTTACTTAATGATATAATAGTAATAATTTATTAACTTTATTTACAATTTGAATAAATATAAATCATTAAATAGAATAGGTTAAATATTTAGAAACTAATGTGAATTGAAAAAAAGGAGTCCAGCTTGCCTATGCAAAGGTTATCTAGGGAAATCAAAAAGAACACATACATATTGATTTTGGAAAAACACATTTTATTCAAGTGCTCATCATCACAGATATTGAACTCTAAATACAGATAATCAAGACTATTATTCATTCATTTTCAACACTATCCAATCATAATAAATAGAATATAACACAAAATAGTAATACACTTATAATAATAAATATTTTCAACAATAATTATCGTCCAAACGGCGATCCAAGCTAGGAATTGTAGCCATTGTATTTAGAAACCAGGTTTAAAAAAAGTACAAGCCAATCACGAAACCAAATTCAAAGTAAACTAGTTAGCGTGTTTTTAAATTATTGGGCAAATACTAGAATACGTGAGAGAGGGTTTATTAATACTTTGTGATTATCACTACCTTGTCATAACAAAGATAGTATCAAGTCTAGCTTTAATTTATGAGTTGAAAATAGGGAAAACCTAAACCACAGCAGCAAAGAGTTCTCGACGATCCAACACAAAGTAACATTCATATCTATATTAATAAAACAAATAGTTTGTCTGTAATGAGTGTTACGCGACCTACCACACGCAGAAGTCTGAAATTTTAAAATTAGTACTGTTTTTACATAAACATGTGCACATTAAAGCTTAAATTTAAAATTTTTGATTAGATTTTTGTTACTAATTTACTAAAAACTCGGTTGAGAGAAATAAAACGAACAAGTTTATTTTCTGTCTGTTTGAAGCAAGCAAAAGCATCGCCTGAGGTAACCAGGCAAGACATTGCCCGGTTACACTGGGTTCTTCCGCTAATTTTTAAATAAAATATCATGATTGTAATATAAATATTAACTAATGAAAATGTGTGCCTTCTATCGGACACTAAAATATTCATACCTGGCTTTGATTAAATGGTTAAATCTGAGAAAAAATCAATTGATGTGTGAGAACTCGCATCAAATATATGAAACATTAAGTTCAAATGATTATTATTTTTTGTGATATTATTTAACCTATTCCCTGGCACATATGTAGCACAGTTATCTGCGTCGGACCTGCTGCCATACTGTTATATACTCTTACCTGACAAATATTTTCGCTACTCACTTATTTTTCTCATTTATTGCATTATGCATGGTCAAAGTATAGCATTAAAGTGGTAGTTCCATATCAGCTTCAATATGAAGTACTCAGATTGGCTAAAAATAAAGTGTGATAGACGGAATTATAGTAACTTAAGGAAATTAAACGTTGATATCGCTAAAGTCGCTGCTCGGTTAGGAGTGGCATCATGAAATTCAGCTTTTATTGTCCTTTTCGAGTCTCTTCCTGATCTCGGTAACGATATCTTCCCTCTTGACCTTGACTTCGTCTCGGGAGAAGACGTGTTTCAAAGTGACCAGGCCCTGGGCAACCTCAGATTCTCCAAGGACAGCTGCTAGAGGGATCCCTCCCTCCTCGCAGTATTGGAGCTGGCCCAGAAACTTGGGGTTGCGTTTGTAAGACATCTCCGTCTGCAGTTGGACAAGAATGTAAACTTGTATTTAGTGTTTAGAGAAAATTAAGGTAAAAGGTAAATGGCAAATCAAACAAACAAAAAAAGTCGCTTTTTCTTTATAAATCTAGGGTAACCTGCCAATCACATTAATTTTGCTTCTGATCCATAAACAGTACTTATTACATACAACCTCTGAGTATTAATCATCAATCTCAAATTCAAATCTTAAATTTATTTTCAAATCTCACATTCAAATTTGAATCTTTAAAAAATAAATACATTTAAAATTAATTTAAAAAGAGTGGTTTAATGCTTTGTGTGTCATGTCTATTACATCATAAACAATAAAGATAAAACTTTCTCTAGTAAATTAATTATACTGATACGGTTTTGTACTTTTTTTAATGTCATTATCCTCCCAATTATACATAATTTCTTCCACAAATTACTTAAAAGGTGTGATATCAAATCTCGTGGGATTTATGCGTCTCATCTCTACAACTTTAAGGGGAAACCTCCTTTCAATTTTCAAGCCGGTTTTATCACACACAGAAGGAACTACAGGGAAGAGGAAAAGAAAAGAAGAAATAAATTCAAAAGTCAATGAATCAAAGGGAACTGACCTTGATGTCGGCATCCCAGAGCTCTTTGCAAAGTTTCATCCTCTCTTCCAAAAGGTTCTTCTGCGCAGAAACCACATAGACCTGCACATCCGTAGTGCGTATCTTGGTGTTTTCCCGCGCCAGCTTCGCCTCTAGGACTGAGAACACGCGCTCTACGCCAATACTCACACCCACACAAGGAACGTTTTTGTGCTTGGGGTCGAACATACCCACCAGGTTGTCGTAGCGACCTCCGCCGGCGATGCTGCCAACCCCCGCTGGCTCGCCATCTTCGACTTTAGCTTCACCTGGAATCATGTCAACCTTACAAATTATTATTATTAGCTACCTAACTCGGGCATTAGTTGTGGAATGAGACGGGTTCATAAGACGTCTGGTTCGACCTGTATTATCCACCTAAGTCAGGTGTTATCTGCGGGGTGAGACATAGTCAAACAATGTGGGTACAGGCCTCACCAAGCAAAACAGCCTCGTAGATGATCCCTGTATAGTAGTCCAGCCCCCTGGCGAGACTCAGATCAAACTTGACAGTGTCGGTGAGTCCGTACAGGTCGCAGTACTGAAGAAACAGCCTCATAGCCTCCAAACCTCCCTTGGCAGACTTGGAACCAGTCAACACCGCGTCATTCTCAAGCTTGTCAACCAGCTCAGAGCGTCCGCTCAGGCGTACGTACTGCCCGATTCGGTCTGCTGCGTCCTCCTTTAGACCCTTCTCTTCCACCATTTCTTTTCGAACGTCCTCCCACGGAGACTGTAGCAAACAAGGAAACATACAAATATCAGGGATAGTTTATTGAAGCCCTAAAGAGATCAAAAGAAAATTTCTAATTAATATATATATATATATATATATTATTTTTCAAAATTTTGAACAGAAATTTGTTTTAGAAATCCAATGTTGTTTATGAATGGTTCAATCCCAAGATCATTATAGGGAAAAATTAGCCAGATCCCAGACCATTAATTTAGGACTTTACAGAATTGTTTAAGAAATTTGAATTCAGTATTCGTAGATAAAATAAAGATTTGGATCCGTAAAATAGTAGATTCGAACCAACTCTAGTTTTTTTAACATATTTTTTTTATGCCAGCTTCTATTCCAATAAAGTCGAAATTGACTAGTATTTGAATCAATTTTTGAAGTTTTCGATAAGTTACTCAGCTCTATTCGAAACGTTCCCTCACCTTGTCCAGCTTATCGACCGAGGAGCACATCGTCCTAAACTTGTCCTGCGACACCCCGCAAGCCTCGAAGATACCATCCAGGAGCAGGCGGTGGTTCACTTTTATTATAAACTCTCCCAACTGCAAGGATCCAAGGATCTCTTGAACGATCCTCACGCACTCCACGTCAGGGATCATCGGGTCGTACTGGCCGGCTATGTCAAAATCCTGCAACAAAAAAAAACAGGTTCATGTTGTGTTTTTTTTAGCACCACGTCTTACTACCCGTTCGGGTTATATACTTATGCACTAATTACACTAATGGAATTAGGAAGGTTACATTCAGAGGAAGTGTACTCGCATTTGTGTGGAGGGAGAGTGAAAAACCAGTTTGGAAAAAACCAGTACACCCGACCATGATTTGAAACCTGATCTCCCCATCATCAGCTGTATAGTCTACTGCAAGAGTAGAGTGTTAAACCACGCGGCCACCCAAGCAGGTAGTGTGTGAAATGAAACCTAGGTCGAGGGATTGGCTGGAATCGACCAATTTTCTTTAGGAGGCAGCCATTATCTCTTTGTTCAATGGCAGCAGTGTAAAGTACGAAATGTGTTCTTATTGTATTTGGTCGCAATGTTTCTATCCACCCTTCTCGCACCTTCTTCCAGATGTAACAACATATTATCTATACTTAGATTAACATGCTTTAATTCATACGTATAAATTATGTTTTGATAATCATGAATCTAATAAACCAATTGACGCCGATTCTTTCACTCCGTTACTTCTTTGTTTAGTTTACAACTGAAGTTGAAAACTAAAATTTGGAACAACCATTTATACTTTTACCAAATAAAAGTAATTTGTTTCCTTCTTGTTATGAACACAGGAAAAGGTAATATTTTTTGGGAGGAGGGGGGGGGGGCATGACCGCCAAAAGAGGTACACTACTGGCAAAAGTTCGGGAAATGCACCAGCTCTATCCACCATGCACAGGGCAATTCTTCCCTCATAGTTTTAAGGTTGAGTCTGTGATGGACTTGTGAATTCATCAGCTACTTGGAGCTATCATCGAAACCACAGCCATAAAGTGACTCGGCAGTCTGCTTTAGGCTGCGGAAGGGACAGTATTAAATCAATGACCTGCAGAAATATTTGCCTGCCAGGCGGGAGTAATGTAATACTTTGAAATATTTTATTATTTGTGCAACAAACATTGACTTTAGCCTTGCGATCAGTAAGATCAGCCGGTGGTGCGCTCGTTAAAAAGGCCCTTGGGAAAACCTTGATTAATTATACATAATTAGAGAATAATATTAAAATGTTATGAGCTTAGGTTACAGATAGAGCTGTCAATAACACATTACAAGTTAGAAAATAAAGACAGTTTGTTTCAAATTGGGTTTAAATAAAGAACTAAAGTAAATAAACCAAGAAGGAAAGCAGAAGATGGAGGTATTTTACTAGACCGACCTAATCACAGGCTAGAAAACAGTTCATAGTGTTGATGAGCGCTACTGGCGTTTCTAATGTCAGTTAAGGAACTCCCAATGAAACTGCCGATGGTTATAAAATACAGCCTATAATTAGTTTAAATGATGCATTTCAGAATAGCTCACACATTGAAAGAACTCCCGATACCTTCCCCGAGTCATGGCCGGGTTGTCGCGCCTGTAAACTTTAGCGACGTGGTAGCGCTTGATGTTGGAGATCTTGTTCATGGCCAGGTAACGGGCGAACGGGACGGTCAGGTCGTAGCGGAGAGAAAGTTTCTCCCCTCCTTGGTCGGCCAGGTCATAGATCAGCTTCGAGTCCTCACCGTACTTTCCAGTCAGCACTTCCTGAAACGAGCGCAGGGGTTTAAAACATTAGTAACAATAGCGTTAGTTATTTGTTGCGAACATAAGAAATGAGCAGACTTGTTTAAGGAAGGGTGGATCTAGTTCGCTATAACTTAACCCCAAAACTTTGGCTGGGCAAAAACTTCAACTTTGATTAGAATACTCGCTATCTTCGACTTCGATTCGAAGAATTATTCAGTCTTCGACAAATAGGATGCTTCACCAATAAAACTAATGAAAGCTAAACTATATCTAAGGTACAGAAAAACATACAGAATAGCAAGGTCCACTTTTTTTTTAGTTCAAGGGCACACAAAACGTCAAGATCCATCATAATTTCAAGGTCTAAGATTTCCACAATTACAGTACATAGTTTACTTTCTCTATATGAGAAAATAAATATATATCCACAAGGAGCACAAATGGTTTTTACCTTGAGCTCAAAGATTGGGGTGTCGATTGTCTCCCCTCCGTGTCTCTTGAACACGGCGACGATCTTCTCCAACACCCCCGCCCTGAGGGCCATTTGTTCGGGGCCATAGTCCCTGGTGCCTTTAGGAGTCTTGAGTGTGAACTTCTGAGGGGCAGAGTCCTTAGAGCCCAGCTGAGCTTTCAATTCCAAGAGCTTACTCACTTCATCTTCAATCTGTAAATCATGTCAACGATACATTTACTAAACAAACCAATTAAATGTCAGCAGTATAAGTCATTCGACAAGAGTGATTTCGCTAAATTAAACAAGGGGTGTCCAGACATTTTATGATAATGATTCAAGATGTGCTTCCTATTCACCAAATAAACAATATTAGGGTTACCACTAGTTACTCAATAGTCGGTGACCTGGTGGTCTAAGGGTAAGGTGTCGGACTTCTGTGCTGGGGGTCCGGGGTTCAATCCTCAGTCCCGGCACAGATTTATCTGATTGCCAAACCCTTCCTTCACCTCTGACAAGACGTGTATTAATCATAACTTGTGAATGTGTGGAATGTCAGGCCTCCACCGTGGTTCGGATCCCACGTTAAACTGTAGGTCCTCCATTTCATCTCACAATCACCCTACCATTACACGTTAGCGTGAGTGTGTATAACCCGAGCGGGTAGTAAGACGCAGTGCTAATAATAATAATAATTACTCAATACTAAATTTCCAGTGTTTTCTTGAAAGAATTCCCATTTTTCCAACCACTTTTAGAGAGCATTATGGATAAATAATTTTTTTAAATTTGAAATATTATAAAAAAAATTAGAATACAACATTACGGTTCATCAATTATGAATTTTTAAAAAAAACTACAATTCAGTTAAAATAAATAGAATTATATGAAATTTTAGTTAAGTATGGAATATAAAAAACAACTTGTCAAGTTAATTGAGGTATGTTTGATTGATTCGCGTTACAGGGTACTGGTTGGATGTCATTTTCAGATACTTTCGAAATACATAATGGGTTGAAACAAGGAGATGCGCTTTCTGCATTATGTTTCAATCTAACCTTAGAGTCGAATATGATATTAGTGCAATAATGCAAGGAAGTAGGGAAGGGTTGACATTAAACAGTACAACGCAGCAGATTTAGGTTTGTTGGGCAATAGTAAGGAAACTGTTGCAATAAACACAGAAATCTTACTAAAGGCTAGTAGAGAATTAGGTTTAAAAGTGAACGCTGAAAAGACCAAGTAAACGATCACACAGAGGGAACAGATTGGGGACGATAATTTATAGAGACTACGGCAAATAGCATATAATTTGTCAGGGTTAGTGAGTTTAAAAATTTAAGAACAATTTTTAACTAGAAATAACAATATTAGA
>CABEEJ010004055.1:19226-31302 GCA_901482245.1 Timema douglasi
CCCCCCTCCAAAAAAAGTTTATCATTTTTTTTTCAGTGATGGGGGTTGCTAGACTTTTTTCTAGTCACCCCATTCAGTGGCCGGATGGTTTAAGGTGTAATATTCGTGTTAGACTGTCTCGCTGATGACGGGGAGATCGGGTTTCAAATCCTAGCTGGGTCTACTGAGGGAGTTTTTCCTAAATGATTTCCAACACTCCTTCCACGCTAATGCAACTACTTTCTTCCATGTATGCGTACACCTGAACAGGTAGTAAGACGTTGTGATAGAAAAAAAAAACCTGGCGAATAAAAAGAAAACATTGGTTACACCAACTTAACTCGATAAATTTCCCCAAATAACGACCGGTTTATAAATGTCACATTCTCAAATGGTGTATTTCTACCACGTGTATATAAATACTCGTACCGCATTGTGTGTTGGTTCATCAAAAGGTCCAGGGTCGCAGATTATCATTGATCGGGCCACACGCGGCTCGCGGACTCTATGATCACCACCATGTGTCTCGTTCGGTTTAGTTTTGTTTGTATGTTTATAATGTGATTTCCGCTTCGCAGCCATTTTTTTTTCACATGCCCTCAAGGTAGCAAGGTTGCTGGACGCGACTTGTATTTAGGTTGTTTTGAGACGTTTAAATTAATTAAAACTGCCCTGTGGCCTGTTGACAACAACAACAAAATGGATACGATTCATTTATTTTTAACAACCCCATTCAAGACGGAAAGTTTCAAGTAGCATTTTTCTTCGATAGCATCATTTATGGGTATATTTAAAATGATTATAAAGTCGCTGAAAGAAAAATTAACAAAAAAAGGTTTTTTCTTAATTATTAATATACATAATATGCGAATATCCCGGACATGTACTAAAATAAAGCACCGTTTATATTATTTGGAGTATTTAACGTGTCTTTAGAAATTCTTTTCTAAACACTCCTTGGTTTTTAAAGGTTGAACAAAAGGTTGTACCAATTTAATTTCTCCTTATGTTTAACACCCGCCTCGGTGTCGTAGTTGGCTAACGCGCCAGTCGTGTTGAGCTCGACTGCCGAGGACAGAGAGATCGAGGTTAGAATCTCGGTCGGGTGAACTGGGGGTGGTTTTTACTAAAATGGTTTTCCACTCTCCCTCCACGCAAATGCGGGTTCACTTCCTCTAATTCAACCTTCCCCATTCCTAATCCATTAGAGTAATTAGTACTTAAAGCGTATAACCCGAACGGGTAGTAAGACGCGGTGCTAAATAATAATGATAATAATATAGGTATTGATAATTTTTATCAAAGGTGACATCTTAAGATAACATTACTTTATGTATGAATATATTAACATTATTTTAGTAACTTTAGTAATTAACTTCTACTGTTCTTCCTACCCAAAATATCAATTTTAAATAAATCCATTATAACTTTTTTTTAAATTTTGAATTTTTAATAATCAATCATCAATAAGTTACTCTTAATTTTAAGACTATAATCGAAATCGAAAAAATGTTTAGGCTGTACAAAGTACAGAGGGGCAAACAAAATTGTAAAACCCATTTTTTATGGGGGTTGGCACATCATATTTAAATTATTCATCTCATAATATTGAGGCCCAAAATTTTTGCGACTACAATCGGTACTTTCTCTTTATTTAGGGAAATAAAAAATAAAATCTTTGTAGCGCATTGTTGTTAACTGTGCTAACGTTTCATTCACTCTACATCTTAAAAAAAAAGTTTTGTAAGGTCATATAATCTGAACATTTTCAGTTGTTTTGAGACCTTTGAAACTCAAAAAGATGGCATAAAGCTATGCTCATAAAGTACAGAAAGTTAACAAAATATTGGGTGATAACTCGAAACAGTGGCGCACCTAGAAATTTAGGCCTACTTTGGGGGAGGAATTCAATCAACGCTGTTGCCAGAATTAAATTTCGAGGGATAGGGGGAGGGTGTTTACGGGGGTGTGGGGAAAATAGGGTACAGTCCCCTAGCCACTGGGGGTCAAGAACATATATTCATATTAAATAGCCTCTATAAGCTATCTGGAGCTTTTTTTAAAAAAAACTAATGGCATTGATTTAAATAACGTAATAGGCCTTGCATACAGTTTATCGAAGATATTATTTATGTTCTTTTTTTTACAACTGCTATTTTATGTGTAAATGGTTTACCTTTTGAAAATGAAGTTAAAAAGTATGGTGTTAAAATTTATTCTATAAATTTGACACAACCGCCGTACTGAATATTTTAATACCACTTATTTTGGTTAACAATTTTACTATAATTATTTGCGCTCTTGGGGTAGAGGTCATATACCGAGTTTACCCCTCCCCCACCCTCTTGGGTACGCTACTGACTTTTGAATGCTATTTTTGTGCTTCACGTAACTTCAAATAACTCCCTTTTTTTTTAAGACGTAATAAAAATACTCATGAGGTCAAATTCCCAGTCACCACAAAATATAAATTATTTGATTGGACGACATAATACATTACATACCGTCAAGTGCAAAGCTGTATTTCATTACCGGGCATGCGCAGTGCTCTGTGTGTCTTACCAAGTGGAACTTTTTAATGGCTGTAATGCAATCCAGTCCCCTAACAATGCAACGCAGCTCCTAACAATGCAGTGCAGCAGCGTCTAACAAGTACCAAGTTCGTGATTATTATTTACGAGCGCGCACACACAAACAAATTTATAGGTTATGTCTAATTCCATTTAAAGGCTTATTTTTTATTGCGCAACTGACGAATTCCAAACAAAAGTAATAAACTAAACGACATTGAGAAGGCTTGTGTTTGAATGACACTTGTAGGTATATAAAAACTTTCAATTATTGAATGAAGTTCTATAAATTAAGTACTTACATGAAAACATTAGAGTAACTAAAACGACTGACTTGGTGGTAACCAAACGAATCAAGCATATTATATCGTCGCTTAGCTTACAATATTTATCATATTTCTAAATAAATTAAAACGAATTATCTACTCCTTAACATACGACACGTTTTCGTAGTGTCTTTGTTTTCATCCTTCAGTTAATGCAAGCAAGCAACCAACCAAACAAAATAAAAATAAAATTAGTTTGTGTATGTAAAAATAATGCAACCAAAAACAACCACTTTCAAAAATTGTTTGTGAATGTAAAAGTTAAGAGTTTAACATGATATTTTAAAAGTTAATATCCATATAATTTATGTTAATTAGGCCTATGTATCTACTAGTAAAATTACCCAGAATTTCCCCTGGTAACGGCTTTCTTTGCTTCAAACAGGCTGAAATAAAACTCTTTTCATTTTATTTCTTCTGGCCCAGTTTTTAATTAATTTAACAAAAATCTAATCCAACTCTTAAAATTCAGGATTTTATTATGCACATGTTCTGAGCTACGAATTTTTAAATTTAAAACCTCTGCGTGCGATGGAAATCGCGCATTGCTCATGTAATGATAGACAAGACGTTATTTGGTTGTTCACACAAAAATAATTGACTTGTAGTGGACATCAGTGACTTCTTCAGCTATCTAAGAGAGTTGAAACGTCTCTCTGCCTCACAAGATGAGCTGGGTAAAACCAGCAGCAGCCGAACAAGATGCTCCACATTTGAAAACAAATTGTAGTATTTCACGGAATGTTGTAAACCCTATCGTTGTTTAGCTATCGAGTCGAGTCTGTTGTGAATTGAATTTTTTGTTTGCAACGTATAAGTTACTTTATTCATCATTCAACACAGTTTAATTAAAATTTATCATGTAAGGTAAACTATTTACTTATTGGAGAGAGAGCCATGTGGTCCTCCCCCCCTCCCCCGCTTACCCCCGCTGACGAGGGCTATGAGGCTACCTAGAGCCAGAAGGTGCCTGACGATATGGTCTTATCGCTTCCAAACTGTTGCACGTCAACTAAGAGTTTCAACCGCCTTGGTCAACGAGAAAGTATCATTTGTTGTCAGGCCACACGGCTTAAAATACAATGGTATGTGTCGTTTTCCGGAACTACTTCTATATTCTGTCCAAGCTTATGCTTTATTTTGCCGTTCGCCTACAACCATCCTTTGTCAATAAGAAAGAGAGGGAAAAGAAACAACAAAACTTCTTATCTCAAGTTAAAGAGGAAAGCTCGTCGCTAATTCACCAATATTTTAAAATTTTCTATTATGAGCCTATCAAAGAATTACTGTAGGTCTATGTTTTAGTAGAAAGATAAATCTAAAGCCCTTTGTCATAAAGCCAAGTCTCATAGTTCCGCAAATATGTTTAAAAAGTCTTTGGAAATAAGCTAATGTCACATTTTAACATATTTTTTTTCTATTAATAAAACTAATATATATATATTACCGAAGCGAATTCCCTAGTGTTTTTTTAAACTGTTATTCCTTTTTCATTGTATTTTCCTAAGGGTTGTATACGATATTTTTGCCATTGACTGTCATGGTGGTTAGTGTTAAATAATTGATAACAAATCTAGATGTTATCTTTTAATTATTATTGAAAAATACAAAAATCAATCTAGTACCAAAGTTGGAAAAAAGATGAAGAGACAGAAATATACTGACGGTGCTTTAAGAACAGTTTAAAAAATTGTGAGAATAATAATCAAAAATTAAATAGGTTTAGAATGATTAAAATTAAAATCTTGAAAACTCAAATGAAGACGTTCAAATAATCTAGTTAATCACGATTAATATAATGATATTTTGCTAATAATAAATACAATTATAGTTATTAATGGTCGCATATGCTCTTATTTGATCAGATTCCCTCCGTTTTGAAAGGGTCACCAACCTATCCGACGCCCACATGATAAAAGCGTAGAGCGGTGTACCAAGCAGGCCGTGACTGAAATGTCAAGGTTGGCGGCGGCGGGCAAGCTCGTACGTGCGTGCAGTGGTAGTGTGAGCGATCTGGTATGCCGTGAGATCGCAAGGTCGTCCACAAAGAGAATAAAACTGAAAGCTAGCGAACTGATCTACTTGCTCAGAGCAATCATAGAGGTTATGTTACATGCTCCACTGGCGCCGGCGTTATGCTTATCATGCATCATTCTACCTCTACTGCAGTGCTCCCACCGTAAGGACCATCTCCCGGTTAACAGGTGTTATAATATCTAAACATGACTTTTAAAGAAGGATATCTTTGTGTGCTATTACTCTAGGATTGTAAATCCTCTTTCTTTGCGTAGTCAAGACACGCGGGGAACCATATAACATAAATTAGGTACTCGTGATGTTAAAGTTTTATCTACAAGTGGGTGTTTTGAAGTATTATTTCAGTGCAAGCTTAATATGTTTGCACTTGAGAATTGGATGGGTTAAGATGGGTGGGTGGGTACGGTACCTTTATGAAATATTTCAAACCAACAATGCGATTCTTACTTTATCGCTATCTTACAGGTAGAGAAAGTATTGTTGCTGTCTGTCTGTACCTCCAACTAGAGCCTAAACTATTTTACCGATCGGGCTAAAACTTGGTATCTAGGGTTTTCATAGGGTTGCCCCGAGGGTTTTTTAGAATTGGATATATAACCCTAAAATTAAGGGTAGTTTACTGAAGGGCAAAAAGAGAAAAAGTCGATTTTCTCAAAATCGACTCTAACGATTTTTATTAAAATTCGTATCTAGGTGTTGATTAAGATTATAAATAAACTGGCTAATTTCATTTTACAATGAAAATGAATTTTAGGGTATCTTACAGAAGCAGAAACTTCCGTATCTCAGCAACTATTTGAAATACTAAATAAGTTATCATTACAAAATTGTAGTACTATTAAAAATAAACAATTTTTATATGAAATATATTTTTATAAATCCAACAGTTTCTGAGATATTAGCAAATATATTAATACAATTTTGTGAGCTTTAGTTGTAAAGAGATACTACTTAAGTTTTAACGCAATAATTCTACAATGCCATAGAGTAATTAAATATAAGTAAATCTCTAAAAGTTAATGTGGATTTTCCTTAAACCTCTTAGGAGAAATGTTTGTACAACAATTATCTATATCCATTTCGACTCAATAGTCAATATTTACATTTTTTATTGGTTAAAATTTATAAATGAGGAATTTAAGAGCGATGTTATGGCATGAAGATTTGCAACACCTAATAAAATGTTGACAATTTTAACCGTAAGTTGAAATTTTAATACGAAATGTTGACTCTTGTGGACCAAACATTGATCTTTTTTATCGGTCCAAACATACAAATGAGGACATTAATTCTTTAAAAACAAAATTATAAAATTTAAAACCGGGACTCAAAAAATTAAGTTTTACATAAGTGAGTCGCCCATTGGCGAAAGTAGTTAAATCCACTTGAAATTATTTTTGGCTAGAGCCAAAAAACGTTTACAATTTTTCTCATTTAAGCTATCAATAAGAATTGTTTCTTAAAAAATAAAGAAAAATTCATTTTTTTATTTTACAAAATGTGTATAATATGGCATAAAAATTCCAATTTGTATTAAATAAAATGAAATGCACTTGACTGGTTTTGCAACTGGACAAAGGATTAAGCTGATTTTGGAACTGGAGTGACCACCATTTATATTTTATACACTGATGCAAAAACAGTTAAATCTTAAGAGTCATTTTTTGGACATTTAGTTACTTATTTAAAAAATACATTTTATACTCTTTTAAATTTATGTCGAATTCAAATGAAAATAAAACAACAGACAGAAGAAAACATGATTGACAAAACAAGTTTCATAAAAGTTTTTTTTTAGTTCAATGAAAAGTAAAATTTTGAACATTTTATAATATAACAGGAAATATAAATGTTTATGAAACAACTTCATGGTCATCTTCAGGGTTAATTTCCAAATCATGCAGGATATCTTCCTCATCAGTTCCTTCATCAGGCTGTGGTGAATCCAGTTGAAGAAAAACCTCGGTGTAAAAGTTGAGTTTGGGATCGTCTTGCCACTGTTCTCCATAGTGAAGAACTAGCAAATAGCGCACATCATTTACTTTAGCAAGCTTGATTGGGACACCTCTTGGAACTTCTGGAATCCTTGCATTTGAGAATGTTTTACCCTTCTTGACCAGGGATTTTGGTTCACCACATTCAAACCCATAAAATGGTTCGCCTTGAACCATCACAAGTTTCCTAGTCTTTGACCTTGAAAAAACAATCTTCTTTGATTTCTGGAATTGAAAGTGCCATTGACCCGGTTGTTTCAAAACTTCATCTCCATATAATTTCCAGTCTTGAACAGGGCAACCTTCTCCAAGATGTTCTATTGTACAGTGTTCCGCAATCACTGCGATATACCCATTTGGGTTGTCAATAACACTCTTTGCTCGAAACTGTCGTTCCAGGTTGCCAAACACTCTATCCGGCGGAATGAATGAGTGGCCCACGATAGGAAAGTACAAGATGATTTTCTTTACACTAATAGGAGCTTCCAGTAATAACCATCGTGACAACATTGCAATCATGGTTTTGTTCTTATTTTGGCCACCACAGCCATCAGAGAAAAGTTTGACTGTGGTGACACCATCCAGTTCACATTGTGTGAGCCTGTGATGAACAGCTGAGGATATTTGGTTGGATCCTTTGGCAAACTTGTTTTCAGTCCAAAGGTAGGCAAACGTGTTGGTCTTGTTTTGGGGAGATGTTGATACTCCTTCACATATCGTAAAATTGTAAAGGTATAGTTGACGTTTGTAATAAGCGGCTTGGTCTGGTATTTTAGGGAGTACAAGATTCTTCTGGCAGTCATAGCTTATTACCAGTTCATCATCGTTCTTTTTTCGGAATATTTCATAAAACCTTTCAGCACGAATTTTGTGGCCTTTGAACTCTACCATATGAAGTTTGCTCACATACCTGGCCTTTCTTTCAATGTTCCTTTTCCATGTTTCTGGACGTGTTTTCTTCTTCCTCGACTTGTTAGGAGGAGTTTCAACAATGCATTCTTCCTCAGATATGCCATTAAGGTCTTGATCCATTATTTTTGAAGAAATTACCTACGTTAAGACTGTAAAGTAATACACAAATAAATTTCGATCTTTTGTTAAAATACCAGCTGTTCTCCAGTGTAACCAACATATTACTTTCTTGTACCCACTTTCATAATTATTTTTAAACCTCATATAATTGTATTTGAAAGTAAAATAATTTTAATTGTAGATAGATTATTGATAAAAAATTGTCCTTATTGGTACAACAAAAAATTTAGCTGCTTTTGCAATTTGAAGTATAAGGTTGACATTTTGACATAAGGATTTAATTGCTTTTGCAATTGTAGATGTGACTGGTGGATATAACCTCATTTGCAACAGTAAACAGTGTGGATTTAACTTCTTTTGCTACTTGACCCACTTTTATAACTTGATTTTATACTGTTCATAACTATTTTGGCTCCATTTTAAGAGGTTAAGCTCGTAGCCAATGAGCTAAAGAATCCAGAGATACCAATATCTCATTTTTTTATATTTTTGGATATAGCTGCTTTTGTAAATAGGCAACTCAAGTATAGTGTAATTTATGCTTGGGTTTGCTATATTATTTCGTTTCACATATATTATGAGTTTTGAGTAAATATCTACATTTTCAAACAATAGAGCGAGAAAGTCCGTGTGAGTTTCATACCATTTATTTTAAATCAGTAATATCCATATTTGTGTGGTTCTATTTTAAACGCTGGCCTTATAGCGTAGAAATTTCATTAATAAACGTGTGTGTAGATAATTAAAAACACACACACAATGGTGTATTGCGGGCTAGTAATTTCAAGGGGCTGGGTTGGTAAAGGTGTCAGATAGAACACACACACACACACACACACATACAAAGCCATAAAAACAAATCCTGGTGGATGATGGGTAGCAAATATATTAGAAAATATTTAACCAACCTTAAACTCTTTTAATTATCTTATTGATGAAAGTCACAAAATAAAATACAAATGTATAATTACATAATTTTGAATATTATAATTTTTCGATCAATTTTGTCAAATCATTAAATACCTAGGGCAAGAGGTGTAATTGTTAAGGCTTTGATTTTAATGATCCAAGTATAAAAATATAAATGTTATGTGATCAACAGACAATGACGTTAGTTACACATTCAACCACAAAGCACTTTAGTCGATACGTAGGTGTGAAAAAAGGAATTGGAATTATTGCAGCTAGTTTATGATGGAATAGCCTCTGTTGTCTCTTCCACAGAAATGCACACACTGCGACTGTGCGGCTAGAACAGAGTTTAGGGTGTATATGATAGAATAATGTAATCCGTGGCGCGGCTCACCACCGTCGCCACGGAACATTGACACAAGCGCTGGCCAATAAAACTCTCTTTCATGGATCCCGACTTCCTAAAAATACCTGCTAGCTGTGGAGCCGAATCAGCTCAGGTACGTTCTTTACTACTTAGGGCTGAAAAAAAAGGTCTGCACTTTGATTCTTTAAGGTCATTCGACCATCAAAATTTTATTGCATTATTTTAATAAGTGTATAAATATAAGCTATAAATATTAATTCATTGATTTCAAATCGTTACAGTTCTCGAGTTATAAGTAGTCAAACTTATTATTTTATCTATTTTATGTACTAATTTTAAGGTAAAGTAGTTAATGTATGGGGATTAAATTTACTCTAGCTAGATATGCATATGAAGTGTATACAATTAAGTACTTACATTATTTTAAATAAAGTTAGTTTTTAATTTATAAGCTATTTAATATTTGTAAATTTACATAATTTTTGATCTTATACAAGTACTTTTCGTTTTATATCCCGTTACTTTGATTTTATATAATTGTGTAGTACATAAGGTCGTTATTTCAAATTTGTTTGGTTTATTAGTCTAACTTTACTCGTTTATTTTATTATTTACACCGCGTTGATGTAAATTTATGTCCATTTCCTTGAAACGTCTTTCTTTGTCTGTACCTACCAATAACACAGACCAGCCGACCAAGGAAGGATCAGGCTACCCTGGTCTCCGACTAATGACTCACCCTTAAGTGATTTTTTTTTTGCACCGCGTCTTACTACCTGGGTGATGAGTTGTGACATTTATTTTGTCTCTTTTTCCTTCCTATAGTAATTTGGCGCTTGGATAGTATTTTACTGTGTTAGTTTATTTCTTCATCGACTATCGAAGTATTTGGTCAGTAGTAGTTGTACCCATGTGGATAATGTCAACGAGGAGTAGACTTTGATTCAGTTTAAACGTTTTAAAAAATTTAGAATCTTTCTTTCTTTCATTAGTATTTTATTTTTTCAACTTAATCTCTATTTACATACATACATTAAACATAAAACGTGATTAGAATCAACTTTATCTTGGAAATATTTAATGAGCAAACTCTTGGTAATAAAATTTTCAAACAATTTAATTGGTTAGGAGTTAAACTGTTGCTACACTTGGACGGCGTTAATCGCGCTGACGACGTAGGCAAATATTTTTATAAATATCACTCAATCGTATTGCGTTTTTGTTAAAGGGTTCATAACAGATACAAATAACTCCTTCAATATCGAAAGTGTCTCTAAAAAAAAAAAAAAAATCGAACGTTACTAATTTTATTCCTACAAGGACAAGTCGTCTCGGCGGTGTGGTAGCCACTCTGGCGGATGTTGTTGTAACTATAAGGTGGTCTCTTGACTGCCCTCGGCGGTTCACACGGTTAAACATGTCTCGCTGTCAGCTCAAGTCGTGCAGCTCCCATATAACAAACGCAAACAGAAAGTTGAATAACTGGTTCCTCACCTTCCTACCGCATTATATGTAGCGTAGCATACATTACGATATGTAGTATTTGTATTCAATTGTTTTATTTTCTATATTTTACTTTATAAGGCTTAATATTGCTTCATAAATAGTCTATTACTAAATTTATGAGTATTCAAAATTTGAATCGGGAGAATATAAATTTTTCACAAAGTTAATGTTTTAAAATATATTATATGAAATAGATTTATAGAGAGCAGTACTAACTCTTATTATGTTCTGCTTGATTGTTGCAGGTCCAGATCTCCCACCAGACCCAGCACAGTTTTATTACTCTGACGAAGAAGAGAAAAACATGAAACGTAAGAACACACATCTATATATCGGTCAACAGAAAATGCTATATTAAAGAAATACACAAAACTGACACAACTAAATATAATATTTGTCCATCCTGTAAAAAAAAAAAAAATCTGATATTTGTATAAAAATGTAATAATAATAGTTTAATAATTTTAAAATTTATTTTTTATTTTTATAATAAACTTATTGCACTTTCAAAACCGACTGGACTGATTATATCAGCACACGACTTATCGCGGTTATCTTCGGTAAGCTTGGTTTTATAGATTTGGATGGATATTAAAAGAGATAAGGCATTTTGTAAAATGTTGGTTTATTTTAGCTGCAATTTTTATTCAACCTAAAAATAATAATTTCTATAGAAGGTTAAATACAAAGTTTTCAAAGTAATTATATTGCTATAAAGCAGTAGTTCCCTACTACAGTAGTCCAATGGCTTCTTTGGTGCTGACTGAAAGCTGACAGCTGATGGCTTTGAAAAGTTACCAGACCAAATTATGTAGCCCACGCTGAACCATATGATCTGCAAAAACATGTGTTTAGCAGCTGTCACTTCTGACAGTCAAAATTTAGGTACATACCTAAATGTTGACTGTCAGAAGTCAGCTGTGAGCTGTCATTCAGCACCAAAGAAGCCACGGGGCTACTGTATGGTGGGTTAAAGTAGGGAGAGTGAAGCACTTCCAGGAGGCGCATGAAATAATTAAGAAATTATGTTAAAAATCATCTAAGAATTTGAAGACTTTTTTTCAATCCCTTTAACTTGAAGTAAGATATATCTTTCTTGTGATGTTGGCAACACTACCTTCTAACTGTAATTAATCTATTAGGTGACAAAAAGTAGGATACTTGACCGCATACCAGTGGTTATTTTAAAGCCCCGCAGGCCTTGGATTCTCCCCACCTATACAACCCATTTCTTCTCTCTGCTTTCCCCCTCAGCTACAGTAGCCCCATGAATTCTTTGGTGCTGACTGACAGCTTACAGCTGATGGCTTTGAAAAGTTACCAGACCAAATTATGTATCCCTACGCCGAACCA
>CABEEJ010004055.1:36217-51563 GCA_901482245.1 Timema douglasi
AAAAGGGGGGGGGGGGGGGGGGGGGGTAGAAATGTTTTAACACCATTTAGCGAGTGCTGTAAGAATAATTTGGTATTGTCTTCATGTTTTACCAGTAGGTGGCAATACCTCCTTTGTTGGAAATTGTCAGTGGCTCCCATCTCATGTATTAAGTTTCACCAATGTGAGTGTTATCTTAATGCTTGTCTGGAAATAAAATTCGTTTGCTGAAAAAAATTGTTTTCAGTATTTTAAAATAAGATACAAAATGTAAGTATTTTATTTATTATCAAGTGATATGTGCTGATTACAAACAATTTAACAGTTTTTACTAAAAAAAAAAAAAATCTGTTATTATTAGTAAATTTGAACTTGAGGTTATGTTTTCAGCCTTTTGGGGGCTACTTTGCTCCACATTGTAGATGGAAATAAAGTAGTAATTGCTGACAATTTGTCTACCCCTTTGAATGTTAAAAATTTTCCAAAATGTTGTCAGGAAAATATCTATTTCGTTTTCCTCCCGGACACTAGTACGCACCTTATCCAGACGATTGTTGTGGCTTCTTTCGCCCATTAAAAGTGGTTTGTAGGAAGGTATTGACAGAATGGAAGAAAACACCCCAAGTGCTGAAGTCTACTCTTACTCTCGAAGTAACAGTTCCCATTTCTGTTGAAAAAGTGCTTGAAAGTTATGCAGCCTAGTATTAAAACAAATGTAGAAAAAAAGGTTTTAAGCAATGCGGAACATTTCTCTATTGTTTGGAACCACTCTTACAGCGCATTGCAGGAAAAGAGGCATCAGGACACAAACAAGTAGTAGATTCAGATTTCCTTGAAATTCCACAAGCTTTACGAAATGCAAGTCCTAACAGCGAATTTGCTCATAAAAGAAGAAAGAAAATCTCTGTTACTCCTGAAATGAGTGTGTCAACTGCAGAAGAACATTTACCAGTAATGGTTCACTCTCTAACTGGAGAATCATCTACAGAACAAACAAACATCAGAGCCTTCTGTTGTTGAATATTGGGAAACAAAAGAAACGTGTGAAACCTGTATGATCAGAAACTTCTTCGAGTGAAGAGGAAATGGCGGATGATGTACTACTCCAAGATTCATCTGCTGAAGACCTGGATACATTCAGAAACAAATTAGAATGCCACGGTGACAATGAGAATTAATAACAGAAGATTTTTGTAGTCCCTGAATTACATTCTGTTGATGACTCTACATACATTAATTTTTGCAAATACTTTTTACAATTACTTTACGGTTGATTATTATTTTTTAATATATTTTTTAATCTTCTACTTTTTTCAATCTTATTTAATTAATGTAAAATATTTCTTCTTTACTTAAGTGATATTATGGCTTCTTTTTCTAACTTTGATTAAGATTTTTGTTTAAAAATAAAATGTATTCATTGCAGAATTTTTAAAGATTATTTTGGTATTTATAAATTTACCCCTCAATAGTTTTTAATACAACATTATATAGATTTTCTAAAGCGGAGCAAAGTTATCAGCTCGCATGGGTTACTTTCCCCCACTTTAAAAAAATACATATGTACTTTAAATATCATAATTGCTCTAAATGATGAAAAATATTATTTTATGATGGTTTAGCCTTTTTATAGTTATTGTTCTATTAAAAATAATGTTAAGTAATCTATTGAGTACATTTTACAACAATGAATATTGGAGAAAGTAGCGATATGTAGGGAAAATACTGCAGGGGAGAGCAAGAAAGAGATGGAAGGAGCAGATAACAGAAAGTGTGCAAATGAGACTAGAAGAAAGGAAGCATTTTACTAAACTGACCCGGCCACAGACTGAAAACAGTTTATGATGACGATTCAGTTAAAGTAAACCACCATATTACATGTTTATTCTTAATACTAAACTAAATATATTTTTACAGAGAAGAAGTTGTACAAAAGTAAAGGCCCATCAACTACAAAAAAAAACTTTGATCACCTAAAAAAAAATATTTTTAGCTGCAAACATTGATTGAAAGTCAATATTATTAGACATTCAATGGATATTTTTTATTTCCGTTTTCAATTTATTTAGATGATTAATCAAAATAGTGATCATAATCCTTTAATAATACTTTCTTATGGATTAGGTGTAGGACTGCTGTGAAGCCGATTTTATTGATACATTACCAATTAAAAGGTCTAAAAAAAATAATTAAATAACACAAATGTTATAATTTTATTTTTGCGGTTATGGCAACAAGAGATATTGATTTTAATGGCTTTAATACTAAATTAAATGCATTGTGTGCACAAAGGAATGATTTGGTACCAATTATTGTTCTTAGGACTTCCTATTTCCTAATAAATTTCTACCAATAATAAACTTATGACTGGTTAAATTATTTGTTTCTGCCACGTGTTGGCTTGTGGGGGTTCGCGGTAGTGTCAACGGTGTTTCCAATGTTGGTAACCAGACTACTCATCGGCTAAAATCTAGATAGCACGGTTAATAAACCATGATTGCCAACTGTTTTATTGGCAGTGATTTGGTGACCTTGAGGATTGGAGGCCCTTGAAGTAATTACTAAATCATTGCTGACAGCCGACTGGTCTAGTCTGCTGATCTCTTAGGCTGATATCACTCGAGCATAATTGGATAGTAATAAATGTCCGGAATGAATTATAGTCGCTTGAAAGTAGGTTTTACTTTACATGACACTGTTCATAGATAAGATCTTATATAGTCGGCAAAACTACGAACGGTTTTTAAAATTTGGTTTTGTTTCAACTTTCACTGTTAAGTTTCCAAAAGAGAGGTTTTTTTTATTTTGTATTTTTTGCACCGTGTCTTAATACCCGTTTGGGCTTACTAACGTATACTAATTACGCTAATATACCCTCCCCCGTGGGCACATGGTCTAAGGTACTACTCTCGCAATAGATTAGACTACCAGGGTTCGATCCTAGTCTGGTGTAGTGAGGGTGGTTTTCCTAAATGGTTTTATGTTCTCTCTCCACACAAGTGTGGGTACACTTGCTCTAAATTCAACCTTACTAATCCCTAACACATGGGTGTGATTAGTATATGGGCGTATAACACAAAAGGGTAATAAGATGCGATGCTAAATAAAAAATATAATAATGGCTAGGAATGAAGAATGTTGAATTTATATCAAGTGTAACCGTATCTGTGTGGAGGAAGAGAGTCAAAAAAACTTGTAGGAGAAACCAACCTGAATAAGCTTGATCGAGATTCGAACCTCGATCTCTCTATTCAACAGTAGACCAGTCTATTGTGAGAGTAACGCCTTAGACCATGTGGCCACTAAAGCAGGCCAAACCACATATTGACTTGAACTCTTTTTGAAGGAGGGGGTTATATATCCACAGATTTGTGTGAAATTTGCAAGATTCTGTGCAGTACATGATGTTATGAAACAAACACAATAAACTTTTATCTCCACATTTATTGCTGAATAATTACTTATCACATGTTCAAAGGTTATGTTACACCATTTGTTCATAAGACCCGTCTTATTAACTAGAATAAACCTTGATTTTTTATAGGAAGCCCACTTCCGACCACAGATATTGATTAAAAGTCATTAAAATTTGGCGTTCTAGAACTATGATTTATTTTATTTATTAATTAAAAAAATTCACCTAAAAATTTATCAAACCTTTTCAACGATACTTTCTTATGGTTTACTATGTAATTTATTTTTATATAATTAATTAAATGGATTAATAATGCAAATACAGTTTTTCTTTTCTCCAGTTTTCAAATAACTGGCTTCCTTTGTAAATTAGACTGAAGTTTGATTGCCATTTTATAGTTTTCTCTGTTGGCCGTTATTGAACTATATTGTTAATGTATCCCGATCACTTTCTATTAATTTACGCCGTCATTATTCTATAGTAATTTAAAAACCACCAATAGAAGATTTAGAAAGGGAATAAAACACATCAAAATGGCCACATAGTAACACTTTTATTCAATATTTAAAAATACTTTTATTTCAGTTGCAATCGTTTGGATTTTTTCGGTCTTCTCCTAGTTGCATCACCTATTGAGATGCACCTAGTTAAATTTTAGCTTGAGTCAGTAGTGTCTCATGACCAAAATTCGTAGGCAAGCTTGGAAGGGGTGCCCCCAAGGAGAGGCCCTGGAATTTTTTTAAAATTTGTTATGCTTCAAAAAGTTATTTGGAGGTTTTTTTTTAATTATAGTTGTCACTTTGGGTGTCCTTCCCTTCTATGATTCACATTATTGTATTATTACTTATTATAGACAAATACTTACAAACTTTCGTTTGTTAGCTTTCACTGATACACACATCAAAACAAAAGGACCTGCTACAATAAACTCGGTGACCTGGCGGTCTAGGGGTAAGGTGTCAGACTTCTATGCTGGCGGCTGGAGTTCAATCCTCAGTCCCGGCACAGATTTATCTGATTGCCAAACCCTTCCTTCACCTCTGACAAGACATCTTGTGAATGTGGGTAATGCCAGGCCTCCACCGTGGTTCGGATTCCACGTTAAACTGTAGGTCCTCCATTTCATCTCACAATCACCCTACCATTACACATTAGCGTAAGTGCGTGTAACCCGAACGGGTAGTAAGACGCGGTGCTAATAATAATAATAATTATAATAATAATAATAATAATGATAATGATAATGATAATGATAATGATGATAATGGTAATGATAATAATCCATTCGTGTCGTGTTTGTTGGGCCAGGTAACATCTTGGAAGAGCAAGCCTTGACAAACTCTGAGGGTGTGGTGTCAAGCGTGTATCAGAACGTCACGAGCAAGATCTGCGGCGTGTGGCGCAGGGTGCCGCGCGAGTATCGCAGGTTGCTCCGGGAGGAGAAGATGTTTGTGTGGCTTATTTGGAGCGGAAACGAGCGCCTGGAACAATCGCTCAGCGGACAAGTGGCCAGGTGAGAGAACACATTAATATATATATATATATAAGGAAGGTAGGAAAGAAAGAGAAAAAAAATAATTATTGCCTAATGTTTTGGGAATGAGAAGACAGTGTAGAAACACTGTAAAGTGATGTAAAGTAAGTGATAGTGAAGGAAGTAAAACTTAAAGGATAGTTAGGTTAGGTGTATGTAGAAACAAACATACTTATTTCTTCGTTTCTTCTTATACTTTTCGCACTTACTTTCCCAATTGAAACATTGTTTTTGAATTTTCGGATTCATGGGAAAGTGTAAAGAAGTTGAAAGTGTGAAACGTGTAAGAATAAATTCAGAGAAAAGTGTGTTTGTTCCTATCTAAGCCTAAACTAACTCTCCTTCCATGTTGGCTTCATTCGCTATCATTTACTTTACATTAATGTTCGGTAGTTATAATACACTGTCTTAATATGTATATATACAGGGTGTTCCCGGGTTGGACGGCTAAACTTTGGGAAGTGGTAGTGAATCAAAAAACTATTAATATCAAGCCATTGCGTAGGACCTCTGCAGAAAATGTGTTTTTTTATTTAGTTTTTTGCTGTTTGTACAAAAAGAAAGCGAGAGCTAGTAAAGCTACGAAATACATTTTGAGTTAATTTTTTGATCCACTACCACTAATGTTAAGAAAGAATATACATTGGTTTTGAATTCACTTTAACAAGATAGATTTTTTTTCTTTAAGAAAATTTCTATTAGCACCTCTTTTTGCTATAGCATGATATTTTATACTAACTTTTTTAAAAAACTTTTTTTCAAAACATAATTTGGCCCAAGGAACTAATTTTCATGTACAAGGTGGGAATCAAAGTATCTTAAGTAGGTGAACATAATTAATTTAATTTAAATTAATTGAAAAATGACGCTTGGACACAGAAATCGAACCTAGGATCCTTGGCTTAGTGTACCACCATTCTCCCACCGAGTTATCCAGGATTGGTATCATGCTCAAGGTCATCATTCATACGTCAAGGTCATGAATCACAAGCTCACACTTTTTTTTTGTGTCAAATTCCGTAGATACCGCACACTGAGTACCGAGCTGTTCTCGTCGATCCTTCAACCGGCCGGTACAGACTATGTGTCCATGCACGGTTCGGGGGGCACTGCCATCGTATCTGCAATGTCCGCCACCCCTTCCATACACATAGCACTGGTGTTCAACGGGGTGTTTGCCCCTGACGAGGTGTCGGACGTGTCCATAGTTGTCCGTTTGGAACTGCCAGAGAAACAGCGCGTGGTGCTAGAGGAGGTAAGGATGTAGGGGAAAGGCCTCAGCTATCTTTGCCTCGCACCCCTATCCTTTATATTTTCTTAAGATATTTTTTATTTTAATTAAAATGGATTTTTTGAGTTGCTAAATAAATACATATTTTAGATATATGATAAAATAACATATAGTAGCTATGATTTCATCACTACACACTTTTAAAACTTTATTCGATTTAATAGTAAACTGTCAGATTAATTTTTAAATATATTTATGATAATAAGTGAAAAATTAATCACTATTCAATCTAGTATTTCTCTACATTTTCAAAAAGCATTAATTAAAACATGTTTCGGTGCACCGATATAGAATATTTTATCTTATGTAAACACTCCTACTGTATCGATTCCCTTCTTAGCGGTTTACTTGGCGACTTTGGTGACTGCATGGTCCAAGGTGCTACTCTCACAGTAGACTAAACTGCCAAAGATGGGGAGATTGTGGTTTGATCCTGGTTGGGTGTACTGAGGGTGGGTTTTTTTCTAAATGGTTTCCGACTCTTTTCTCCATGCAAATACAGGTTTCACACTTCCTCTAAATCCAACCTTCCTCATCCCTAACACATTGAGGAAATTAGTACCTAGGCATATTATCCAAATGGGTAGTAAGACACGGTGTAAAAAAAAACTTTGAGATTGTTTGACCCCTATTCCAACACTGATAGAAAAAACTTTGAAAATTAATTATTTTTAAGATGAACAGATTCAACTGTTACCTTAAGATAATAGGAGGCCCAAATCGCAAATTAAAAAAAAAAGGCAAAAGTAGTGAGCGGCTGGAGTTCTTGTTTTTTGAATATCTGAGATTGACCTTCAAACCCCAGAGCACGCAACTCACACCAGTTGCGGGAATAATATAATGACGGTTGCCCTCAGGGAAAATTAAATTTATAAATATGTACCCAAACTAAAGCTATACCAAAACACACACAACCTAAGGGTGTTATTTCTATTTTTAGCATTGAAAAGACTTGGAGTAGCTTTGTTGATATTTATTTAAAAGTATCATAATTAAATATATAAGCATAAGCATTATCATTTGAATAAGTTTGAACAATATATAGAGATCTTTAAAATTATTAAGATTGCCATAGAGTTGGAGGGAACAATAATACCTAAAGCAATTATTTCTGCACCTAACCAGTTTGTAAAGGTACGTGATCTTCTTAAAAACAAAATATCCATTACGAAATTCATATCTACCTTCATAAGTTACAACATGAGTCGTCGAAAATTCCCTCAGTGTTCCTTATACTTCTATACATATTCCCATTATACACTAAGATCTTACAACATTGTACCATCAGACGGCAAATAGGCACTCCCCAGAATAAATTTTTTAACTACAAGCGAAATTTGTTTATGTTTTCTTTTTTAAAACTGTCAAAAATCCTCGTTAAAGAAAACTTAGTCCCAAAATTACTAATAATAACCATCATAATATATCTTCAGTCTCGCAATTAGGTCGAGAGATATCTATACAAAATAATTGATATTCTCAAAAATAAATAAAGTATCAATATCCACACAAATGAATTAACTATCGATCTCCATAAAATATTGAGATCCATACAAATTCATTGACCCAAAGTTTAACACTGATCAAAATCTACATATATCATAAGTCCCTCGTTACAAAGTTAATATAATGAAGCCGAAAGAAAATTTTGAAAAGTTAACAGGTAAATAAAATTTAATAACCAGAAAAAAAACATTAAGTCGAAATAGAATTTAGATCTTACATTTTAGCAATCCTGAAGCCTTAGCTTTCAATACCTTCATCCAAGCTAAATTCAAGAGTGGTCATACATAGCCTCGCCGGACATATATGTACAAACCCCCAGAGAACATTGGAGAACGGGATAAAAGGTGGGGAAAAACATATTGATCACCAAGGGGGGACGGGGGGGAGACGCGTATGACAACAGAAACGTCTACCATATACTCCAAACATCCCGACACTTCGAGAACGTGGAAGAACAACATATCTTCGCATCTTAAGCTCTTTGGGCTGTCCATGTTTGTATGGCGCGCTCTGGTGGTCGCCGATCAAAACTTGAGAGCAACGGCTAGTTCTCCTCGCGGCGTGCTTATGCTCGGTAGTGTTTATGTTTTCTTCCCGACTCGTAGTTCTAGACGCAGGGCTGGTGGAACGGGGTAAATTGTATACATTTTTCTTAGTCGATTCTTTTAGGATTGTAGCCAAATGCTACTACACTTGGTACTGTCTTACACTAAGCTATTTGTTTTTACTAACACTCTTATAGGGGGATGCCTTAATAAACCTTATTTAGCGCTGCCTCCCACCCTATCCCGTCAAAAACCCGTTTGCTCCATTACTGACTTGAACATGTTTGTTTAGTACCACGCCTTACTACCCGTTTGGGTTATATGCTTATGTACTAATTACGCTAATGTTTTAAGGAATTGGGAAGGTTGTATTTATAGGAATTGTACCTGCATTTGTGCGGAGAGTGTAAAACATGTTTGGTAAAACCACCCTCGTTACACCTAACCAAGATTCGAACCTCGATCTATCTACCATCGGCAGTTTAATCTTCTGTGAGACTAGCGCATTGGACCATGCAGCCACCAAAACAGGTGAACTTAAAGCTCCAATGACCATCTGCACATTACTCTCTTTGTTGGGAATTTATTCTTCCCTCCTTCCTAAACCACATCCAAACAAGTAGAGATAAGAGTAAACAAAAAGTACTTCATCATCAGAGACACAACAAAGAAATAGCCTTTTAACACAGCTCGAAATTGCCCCGCATATTGGCCCAATTATAGGACTGCCTTGCACATAATACAACCCTAATATTTTGAAGATGTTTTATAGGAAAAATAAGAGGTCTTGAATATATGAACTAAAAAAAATAAAAAATCACAAATTTACAAAGTTTTATTAAACCCTATGAATAATTTTCTTGGTATGCAGGCACTACCAAAGAGAAAAGTTTCATATCAGGTACACAGCACAGATTCTTCCAGCAACTAACACTGACCTGCTGAATTAACAATACATTTACACTGAAGGGTGTAAATCCTCCCCCCCCCCCGCTCTCCGTTTTGACCATTATTATTACTATACACATGCAAGCTTGGTAGTTCCCACGCTCATGCTAATTTCTCATTTTATTTTGACCTTGAGATTATTATTATTATTATTAGACATGCTCATGCGCACCAATTTCGGCCGGCCAGTACACATACAGTATGCTACAAAATAGACCTCTGTAAGAATCTAACTTTTATTTTCATTTAAAAATGTGCTGTTGCTCATCTAATACGAGTACATTTTTCGGAAGGACATTTTTAGGAGAGAAACCTCCGACTATATTCGGGTCAATAAGATAAATATCCGGAGATTGAGTTTAAAGTTTTAAATTTGGATTATTCACATATGTCTGTATTTTTCTATTCTTGACTAATCTTTTTTTTTTTCCATTCGAGTGTGAATTTTGAAAGATGGATCGTCATGTTGATTATTTGCTATGTTCAGGTTGTAAAGGTTGAGAAGCCTGCTCAGGAGCTGAACGTGGTCGAGGTCCAGTCGGCGGTGTCTCTGTCGGACCTCCGTCAACTCACCAGAGGGCGACTGGTCCTTTCTGTGTTTTCTAAGAGGAGTCCCCAGGAGTTGAAGCTTGAGGGGAAGGTCATCACCAGGGCAACCTGTGAAATATTTCAGGTATTCGATTAGTTTAACGAACTTTTCCTATTATTAAAAGCGCTACCGATCTCTATTAAACAAATGTAAAGTAAAATTTAAAAAAAAACTCACAACCAGATACAAAATCTCATCTTTTATTCAATATATATAACAAATTAAAAGTTAATTCAATTTAAATGTTGATTCTAAAAATGGTGCCTTAAGTCCTGTAGAACATCTAACAAAATAAATACCTACTAATCTAAGTTGATAATGAAGTATTTTATTCATATTTTGGTAAACAATTCTTGTTTTTTCAAAGATTTAAAAAACTTAAAGGTCTAGGCCTATATTTCAACTGTTTTAAGGAATTGTAAAGTAAAGAACAGAAGTTTTATTGCTATATAATGCTGTTTTGTCCATTGGGATCCAAGAATCAGTCGCATATTTTGTTAAAATTATTAATGCCATAGTCGAGTCCAACACCTTAGCTCATTTGATAGCTTGTTTGTCCACTGAGCTAAGAGTCTCAGGTTTGATTCCTGGCATGGCCGAAAATGTATCATTGTTGAAATGTGAGTTTCCCCTTTCACAGTGATGAATTAACGTCAGGGGACTGGATGTTGTGTCGTCACTGGATTTAAGAAAATTCTGTAGTTACGTATTTTAAAATAGAAAATCAAGAAAAACTGAGAAAGCAAAAATTAAAACCATGCTCAATAGTGTAATACATTCTCTACTCGTTTTTGTGGCTGCATGGTCTAGGGTGTCAATATCATAATAGACTAGACTGCCGATTACTGAGAGGTTCGAATTCTGGTCAGTTGTACCCAGAGTGTTTTTTATTTCAAAATGATTTCCACTCTCTCTTCACACAAATGTTGGTGCACATCCTTTAAATTAAAACTCTTAGGGTAAGCAAAAAACCTGTAAAAGTAGTAAGAAGCGATGTTAAATTTTTTTTAAAAAAGGTAAAAGAGTTAATTAAATTAAATTAAAAAATATCCCCTGTCATCCCCGCCCCTCCCCCAAGGTGGGTTGCTAAAGTAAGTTTGTAGTTAGCAAATTTGGGCCGCATTTTCTCAAAAGTTTGGTAAGCGCTTGCCTAGAATTTGTTTTTTTAGCACTGCGTCTTACCACCTGCTTAACTTATACGCCCTTGTACTAATTACACTATTTGGTTGGGAATTGGGAAGGCTCAATTTAGAAGAAATGCACCCGCATTTGCATTGAGCCTGAGTGGAAAAATATTTAGGAAAAAACCTCAATGCGCCTGAACGCGATTGAACTCCCATCTCCCCATCTTTGGCAGTCTAGTCCAACACATTGTTAGCGCGTTAAACCATGTGGGCCACCAACGCGGGTATCTAGGAGGTTGCCTGATTTTATTGACTCTTAATCTGTCCAGTCTCCCATATCCTCCTCGGAATCGGACAACAACGAAGACGACAACGATTCCGAGTCATCTGAAACCTCCGTGTCTGGGCTGTCCTGGTTGTATGTGAACCGCGAAGGAGGGCTAGTGTACAACGTCGAGGTGTCGGAACTACCCGCAGACGCCACCCCAATCATAGCACTGGTGTCGGGCCGCGGACGTAAGAGGGTCGAACTAGAGGACCTCACGCCGAGTTTCCAGTCTGGCTGGGCCAATGGTATGGATGACAAAAACCACTTGAACAAAATTAAAGATGCCCTTAAAAATCCAAATGACTTTCAGATGCATTCAATTTTCTAAAATTTGTTGGAGATGACCACTTTAAATAGCTTCTAAGAATATCCAATTTTCGTAATATGCTGCGGGAAGATCACTTTAAATAGCTTTTAGAGATATCTAATTTCTGAGAAAAACTCAGGGGAGGAGCATTCTAAGTAGCTTCTAGAAACTTCCAAATTAAAAAAAAAAACTCTGGGTGAGTTAGCCCAATTTTAGGAGATTAAATTATTTTAAGGACCAATCTAAATTAGTAACAACAAAATCGGGAAGTATGGGGGAGTATTGGCGGTCATTGCCAGTCCTGGAATAAACTAACCCCCCTTTACTTGTATTTCTCACCTTTTGATACTCTCAAATATGAAGTTGAAAGACTTGCATCAAACTACAAAAAGCTTTTATAGACATTCAATTTTCAAACATGTATTGAGGAGGACGGTTGGAGCTAAAAGGCAAGTCCCTAAAATACAATAAAACTTTTATTTTTGCTTGTGCTCCTCACCCCTGCCCTAAGCCTCCCTATAAAAACAAGGTTCCTCCACTACTGAATAGGAAAATAGTGGGTGAGAACATTTCACAGGTACAGTTTCAACAAGCTCTGCTTACTCTGGCAACACTTCACAGCCTGCCTCTGTTCAGCGTCTAATAGCTCAGTCGTATCATTAAAAGCCTCTGTAAAAAACAATAGTCACTATGATACCTATTTCAAACTGTTAAGGTACAATCAATTCGCTGACGCCCAGAGAACTGGAGCAGTTGTACGCGGGCGAGCTGGCTGTGAACGTCGCCACAGAGACGGACAGGAGCGTCGTCAGAGGGAGGCTCCAGCAGCGCCTCGTGGCCGACGCGAGGGACTCTCCCAAACCAATGCTGCTCGAGAGACAAGATGTCTCCACTCCTGCCACGCTGGTCGGCATGGCCTGGTTGGCTGTCGACAGCGAGTGTACGCTCCATTATGAGGTGAGGCACTTGTACCGTCAACTCATCTATTCAGGGAGCCATACACCGAAAAAAGTCTTAAACACAAAACACTTGACTTTTTTTTTTACAGTCTGCCCTGTTGGTGTGTAACAGGAAAATATTTTTAAATTTCAACAATTGTCATCTTTTAGCTGATTCAAACTAATGTAATCAATGTGTAACCAGGATTGTAGTCACAAATGTATCAACGACCGGGTTCTTCATTTGTGGTGCTGGTGGGGGGAAGCGAGATATGCAAACAAAATTAGAACAAATACAAAAGACACATATAAAAAAAAAAGATAGTGTCTGCTCTCGATATTGAACTAGCAGCCAAGTTCCTCCGATGGTAGTCGGCCAAGATTCGGAATTGCTTTTATCATGGTTCAAAGGGACATTATCTAATGTAAATATCATTAATTTAATTAATTACCAATTACTAATAATTGGAAAGACAAGATCCATGCATCCATATTTAAAGACAAGTCTTAACTTCCAGAGAAAATTATATTTTATGCTAATAATCACGACTCCACCCTCAAAACCAGTGCCGGAGCGGAGCAACGCTCCTGATCCACTACAATCCTGTGTGTAACACTGTTGGACCTTTAGTGGTGCAGTTCGTTCAGATAAAGATAAGCACCTTTCAAGAATGAGTTAAGATTTCTTTGCTTCACTCGTATAAAATGGGATATTTATGGCACATCTATAAAGTATGAAACATCCTATTTCAATTGAAAGAGCTAAAAAGTACAACATAAGGTCTGTGAGTCATTCATTTTATATTCTATTATTCTTTATCCCCTATAATGCTTACATGGCAAAAAAATACGAAACTTTTAAAATTATACAGTGCAAATTCTTAAGGTGGGGATGTAGTGCATGTGAGAAAAGGTGTAGTGTTTTTTGCAGTTTTTATAGCAAACAAATTTTTTTGTTCAAATAAATCAAATATTTCCCCTGTACAAACAGAGGGTTTAATTTTCTTCACATGTTGATATCAACAGTTGTTGAATATATGTCATGAATATAGCGACATTAGAAGAGAAACTTTTTAAATGAAGAGAAAAAGTTGGCGTTAAATTCCAGGGTCACCCATGACAGATATTCAACAACTGTTTATATCACCGTGGGAAGACAATTAAACTAGGTTTATACAGGAGAAATACACCCATCTTAGGAGACAGTTTCATCCCGTGGATAACACCAGGCTTATACCCTTTATTTTCTTACGGGTGGACATTTGGAGCACCTTTTTTAAAATACAAACAATGACAATTATTTAATTAAAGTCCTTTTCAAAAGATACACAGACATGATTAAAAAAAAGTTTTTTTTTCTCTCTCTCAGGTGGAACTGTCCGGCCTACATCCCGAGGACAAGGACCTCAAGTTGAATCTGGAGTCGGTGCCCTTCCTCGCCCCCGGAGCCCCGGTATCGAGACGGCTCCTGGAAGAGTTTCAAGGGAGTCAGCTCGAGGGTTTTGTCATCGGTATATCTCCGATGGACCTGATGCAGATAGAGTCCGGTGTCAGTTTCCTGGAGATACAAGACAACAAGACGGTCCTGCTACGGGCCAGACTACCGCAGGTGAGGTGGAGGAGGGGGCGAGGGGGGAGGGGACCTTTTCTCTACTGGCTTTCCCGAACCTTACACAGGAATATATACAGTCTCAAATACAGTGATTTTCATAAGCAAGCCTATATTTGAAAAAACCCGCCTCGGTGGCGTAGTTGGCTAACACGCTTGTCGTGTTGAGCTCGACTGCTGAGTACGGGGAGATCGAGGTTCGAATCTCGGTCGGGTGAACTAGGGGTGGTTTTTCCTAAATGGTTTTCCACTCTCCCTCCACGCAAATGACGGGTTCACTTCCTCTAATTCACCCTTCCCAAATCCTAATCCATTAGAGTAATTGGTACTTAAAGCGTATAACCCGAACGGGTAGTAAGACGCAGTGCTAAATATTATTATTATTATTATTATTATATTTGAAAAAACAACAACTAAAAACTAGTGTTGCTACAATGGCGAAAATAAAAATATTATCTTTGTATTAATTAATGCTCTAAAGATATACAGTAATCCATAAGAAAGTATTATTGGAAGCTTTTGATTAATTTTAGATTAAATTCATAGCTAATAAATACCTGACGCCTTAACTCAGTCGGTATCTTGTTTGTCTACTGAGTTAAGGGTTCCCGGGGTTCGATTCCCGGCATGGCCGACAAATTTATCAATGGTGAAATATGGGTTTACCCTTTTACATTGATTGAATTAACTGCATGGGGACTGGATGTTGTGCCTGTCCTAGTCTTAAGTTATATTATAAGACATATGAATCTACGTCAGGTCTAGCAAGCCGATAGCGGAAAAATATATGGATTGAATAAAAAACGGACCCAGGCCATTGGCTGGAAACAATAATGGAGGTAAAGTAAGAAATAAAACTCTAATAAATCAAGGAATACATATTTCTAGGCTGCCAAATATGAGTGACTATCAATGTTGTTGGTCGAAAGTGGAATTTATATAAACTTCAAGGTTCCCATTCTATATCATTTAAGGGTGACCTGGCGGTCTAGGGGTAAGGTGTCAGATTTCTGTGCTGGCGGCCGGGGTTCAATCCTCGGTCCCGACAAAGATTTATCTGATTACCAAACCCTTCCTTCACCTCTGACAAGACATCTTGTGAATGTGGGGAGTGCTAGGCCTCCACCGTGGTTCGGATTCCACGTTAAACTGTAGGTCCTCCATTTCATCTCACAATCACCCTACCATAACACATTAGCGTAAGTGCGTATAACCCGAACGGGTAGTAAGACG
>CABEEJ010004055.1:52245-71048 GCA_901482245.1 Timema douglasi
AAATATATATATATATATATATATATATATATATATATATATATATACACACACACACCCATGGTCCCAAGGATCAGCATCAAAAATTCTGTTTTTTATTTGTTCTAGGTCAAGATTCCTACTAACTGTCTGCCGCAGCACCGGGACAACGACGTACCTGCAAACCCTCAGACCCAGACCCACGGGGACGTTCCCCCCGAGCCGCCTACCTGTTACCACGACGGTCGGTTCTACGAAGAGGGTACCCAGTGGAGCCTCAGAGGAGACCCCTGCACAATGTGCAACTGTCATTACGGCCGGGTCAAGTGTGACGCTGTCATGTGTCCCCTGCTCAGCTGTGGTCCGGAGGGGGTCGTCAAGGCTCGCTCTGGGGAGTGTTGCTCAACGTGTACTGCCAACAGTGAGTGCAGATATTTATCCACCTCGCCTTTACTACTTGTTTGGGACACACACACGTACACACACACACACACACTCACACATCTCTTGGTTATACATATACATGACTATAGGTACATATATATGTATAACGCCCAATTTTCTAAATACTTTTACACTTCCCCCCAACCCCCACAAATGTGGTTACATTTTCTTTAAATTTTACCTTGCTTATCCCTATTAAATAGTATTAAGAGCCGTTTAACCCACACAAAATAAATGTATAAACAAACATTTTGAGGAGTAGGTATAAGTTGTTTTTGTATCTTTAGGCACCCAAATATATATCTGGGTGTTTGCAAAGGACCTCCTCATGATAAAAATTTTACCAACCACCAATATTTAGAATGATGGGTCGTCGCTTGAAATACTCGCACCATAATTTGAAAACAACGCCCATAAATGATGTCGGGGGGGCTAAGACAGGCCCCCTTAGGGTCGAGAATCTGATGCTCATTCAAATGACAACAGCTCTTAGATGCGTTGGGATCAACATTCACGGGGTGAACGGTTGTAATTCGAATGAGCTTCGTAGTTTCGATCCTTAGTCAAGGCAGCGTTAGTAAAACAGGTCATGTGCAGACTTTGTCTTAACAAACAAAGGACCCCACTTTTGTGGTGGCCACATGGTCTAAGGCGTCTCTCTCGCAGTAGATTAGACTGCCAATGACGAGGAGATTGGGGTTTGAATACCGGTCAGGTGTTTCCTCAAAATGGTTTTTCATGTTCTCTCATGCAAATGTGAGTGCACTTCCTCTAAATTCAATAATTCTCATCCTTAACTTATTAGCGTAGTTAGTACATATGTGTATAACCTGAATCGGCAGTAAAGCGCGGTGCTATGAAAATAAAGCGCGGTACTAGGGAAAAGGAGTATTAAACACTTAGTTTGAAGTTTGGAACGCACTGTTCTTATTTAGCAGAACGCACACGGTAAAAGTTCGACATGAGTGTTACATGACGCCAACCACACTGACACAAAGAAGGGCTTTAATGAATGTATTCGTGCGCCACACTATTGGGCACTCATACTGTTGGTTATGAGGTTAGGCCTAAGCAAGCATGATCTTTTAAACATGTTTTGACAAGGAGTAAAGTCAAATTTCACATATTTTACAGAACAACTACTTCTATGCTGGTATCTAAAATCCCACAAGAACCCCAGAAAATAGTTTTTAATTAAGTTAAATATGACAGAGACCTGTTTTAACCATAATCTAAAATGTATTTTAAAGGTGTCATGATTGTCTAAAAGATGGCAGCATTAGCTAAATTTGAGTTTAAATATACTTTCTCCCTTGTTCTCTTATACCCACTATATGGTTCCCCAATGACTGATGTGTTCTTATGTATTTTTTTTAGATTCGTCTTCACCCCAAGATTATAACTCCAGTACAACTCGCGGTTGCTACATGGCTGGAAATTTTTACGGGGCGGGTAGCAGTTGGCATCCCTATCTACCTCCCAATGGTTTCGACACATGTACAGTCTGCACTTGCAATGTAAGTTGAATATAATAGTCATAGTTGGATGACATTTTAGGTGTTTGTAAAACTTCAACTTTAAAATGTTGGTTTTGACGAAGCTTTGTAGATAAAAATATTGACAGTTAAAAATACACATACTAGGTTCAAGTTTTATCACTTTGTGCGGTTAGGTACACTATAAATTAATGTTCTTATTGAAAGAAGACCAAAGTAATTAAATTATAAATTGCTCTAGTGACCTAATTTATCAGTTTAGGACAAAATATTTAAAACAATTTTTCAATAGAACATTTTATAATTTACATGTAGTGTCTAAATTTATATAAATATATATAATATGGGTGTACAAAGTTCATCATTTTTTAATTCGAAGCAAAGTTGAATCGAATAGTATGAAATATACATTAAACCAAATTAGGAGTTTGATTATTTAAAATATAAGTTTAATGTTGTAAAAGAATATGAGATGTGTCGCATGTTTATCTAACTTTTAAGTATTAAATATAATTTAATTTATAAGAATGTTAAATTGCAAACATGATTAACATATTTCATCCTAAGCTGATAATCAATTTACTATCACATAATGTAAATTAGTTAGTCTAGATTTTTGTCATGTGAATAATTTGTTATACACGTAACAGCACAAAATTAAAGGAATTTTATATAAATGTGTGTTTAAACATTTAAAATTTTCAACAGAGAAGAGTCATAAATTTCGAATCTGTAATTTTAGTTTTGAAGTGAATTCAAAGTTTTCAAAAATGTTGATATCCTTAGTGTATGATATAAAAATATTTTCCTGAATAAAACCATTTTTAGAGTTAGGTTATGATACTAGGTTGTGTTGTGTGCTGGCAGGCTAACACCCTGGAAGTGCAGTACCAGCGGACTCAGTGTCCTCCCCTAGACTGCAACGAACAGACCGCCTTCAGACCCGACAAGAAAGCCTGCTGCAAGCAGTGTCCCGCAGTCACACCGCCAGACACGGAACTTCTCAGAGACCAGCCTGCTAACACCTCCCTCGCCCACAAGAGCCCGGAGGATATCTTGGCTGAAGGGGGCTGCAAGTACCCCGTAGGGGGCCCCTACGAGAACGGCAAAGAATGGCACCCTAGGGTGTATCTGCACGGGGAGATAAAGTGCGTCAAGTGTCGTTGCAAGGTACGAGAACCGACATGTTCTTAAAATATAGTTGGTTCGAATACATTATTTTACACAAACCGAGATTGAAGACGGATATTTATTTTAATGAGGAATCCCAAAATTCTGATCCGTATCTTAAGAATAATTATGAACATATTATAAAATGGAAAAATATAAATAGTTGTTATAACGTATTCATTTTAACATTGATACATTTATTTAAGTGTTAAATTAATAGTCTGGGGTCTTGTTGTTGAGTTTGTCTTAGAATGAACCACTAGAGATGGGCGATATATCACTGACTGTGATTTTTTCACCGATACCATTTGATCACTGATACTCCCAGTTACTCGATCCCAAAAGTATCGGTGATTGAGATATCAGTGATACTCGAAATACTCGAAATACTCACAATACTCGAAATACTCTAAATACTCACAATACTCACAATACTCGAAATACTTGAAATACTTGAAATACTCGCAATACTCGCAATACTCGAGCTACGGAGCTAGTATTGCTTCTTTTTCTAGACACTCGAATAAATACTCGCTTCACGGCCTTTGCTATTCTTTTATTTTTTATTTTCTACCAACTAATTGATAATCGACCTTATTGACTGGCATGTTTTACGTGTTATTTCTATTTAAAACACTTGATCTCTTAGAGCTCATTTATCAAAAACAGTATATGATTGCTACGTAAAAATGACTTTAATAGTTTAAATGTTTCCTTCACATGCATTTTCAATATAAAACATTTGTTGTTAAGAGCAAAATTCAAAAGCAAGCTTAGCTTACTAAGCAAATCACATTTCGGATTCTTTATAAAAGTAGGCTACGAAAAAAATCATTTCTTTTTTTCGGTGATCCTATCCCCAAAATCGTAAATAATGAATTAAATAAGTAACAAAATAGAAAAAAATAGAAATAAACCTTAATATATTATTTACAGTGCGTTGATGATCCTCATAATCCTATAGTCTAATCTAAAGTGTGTTTATATAATAATTGATTAAATATTTTCTAGCATCTTATAGGTTTATTTGCTTCTAATAGATGTATAGCTCATCTACTATTATATGTACGGTATTTAAAATAAAATAACACTACAATAATATAATATATGACCTGCTTTCCAAACGTTTTCTAAACAAATCACCATTATGTTATTTTCATTTTTAATCTCACATAAATTTTAATTGTAGTGAAATAGATCACTAAATAAATTACACAATTACAAGAGTTTCTCATAGTACGTAAAATAAGTTAATATTGGTATTCAAGTTTAACATAATGCTTGTTGGAGCACTAATTTCGCCCAAATTAAATAACATTTCACTATAAAATAAAAAATAACATATTTTATTTCTTTATTTTTCAATTGTATTTAACTTCTTATAACACATACTTTTGTATTGACTGTACATTAGTCAGGCAACAAGAAACCCGGAGATTAGGTAGCTGATGTCAATAATGTCAATGCCAGTGCCGAGTGCCGACAGAAAGAGCTTATCTTAAGTCTTTAAGTATCGAATTCCATTGCAAGCCGCCAAACTTCCAAGTAATTAGTTCTCCTTTCGAATGTCATGGGATTATTCGAGTAAATAGTAAATACCCAGTACTCAGAAATACTCCATACTCAAAAATACTCCATACTCAAAAATACTCCATACTCGATTGTACGCGCCTACTAGGACAGCAGCTAAATACTAACAGTGAAAAATCACTGGTATAAATCACCGATATTTTAAAATCACAGTCACTGTATTCACTGATATCGTAAAATAACTGTTTTTCCCATCTCTATGAACCACCAAAAAGCAGTATAATAACTATAGAACAAATCCCAAATCATGATTTGGATTAAAACATTTTTTTGGATGAATGGTAAACAAGTAGGATTTTCTCTCTCATGTGAAAGGAGCGTCAAAATCGTCTGCGCGGCAAAATCCCACTGTGGGAAAGTGCCCTAATAGGAGAAAGAATTGTGGAAGGACAGAGGAACTTTACTAAAGTGACCTGGCCGCAGTTTGGAAACTGTGATGATGATGATGACGATTAATACGGGTAGAAGATTATAATAAACCTATTTGTTGAAGCAATATTTTGTTTATTTTGTTTTGAAATGTTTTTGTTCATACAAAAAATGTGTAAATAACTACCTTAACTACTAATATTTTCAACCCCACCTGAATAAAAATCGTTGATTCCACTGTTGTGATTTTATATCTGTCCAGGATGGTAAGGTGAAATGTGAGAGAAAGCGTTGTTCTCGCTCGCCTTGCAGTCAGTCTGGCAAGAGACGCAACACCCTGTCGTTTAGTGACGGAGGAGACGAGTGCTGCACACTTTGCAGAAGGAACAGGCGAAACCACCGGCAACCGGCAAAGAGTTGAACGACTCATTCAGGGGGCAGCCATTCTGTTATTTATATTGCTAAGCTACGAGTTAATTTTATTTTGCAAAATAATGGTAGCGTTAGGTTATGTTTGCTATTTTAAGTAGGTTTGCCACTTTTTGTTCGCGTTTTCTTTTATGGATGTTAGGGGAGTGCGAGGTCTCCTTTTTGAATTTGAAGCAAAACCGAATCGAATAAATGAAACATTCTCAAAGCTGAATCAAATCTCAAATATGTTTTTGTATGTATTCTTTTATAAATGAAAAAACATATTGTATTTATTTATATAACTTCATGCCATCAAATGTCTACCTAACAGCCCAGTATGGCAATAATTGAACACAAATTGAGTTTTTTACATGTCAATATTTTTATCGACGAAGCTTTGTGATTGACGATACCGAAATTTGTTTCATAGTGAAGTTAAAGCTGATGGACAAGTCAAATTTTCAAACTTTTGTACACCCCTAATGGATGTGAAACGTAAAAAGAAAATTATTAATGTGGGATTTGGTAGGTTCAACTACTGAAAAAAACAACAGATTTTAAGTATTTTTTTTATCAAAACCCACCGTCCATGGAAACAATTTAATCCACAAGAATGTTTACAATTTTTTCTTGTGTAGGTTTTTTTTATACATTCAAGAAGGGACAGGAAAGAAGATCAAATAGTTTATGAAACTTAAGAAAAGAAAGAAACATTTTTATTATTCGTTAATACATGAATGTTGAAGACATTTTATTGAAAGCTATGGAACTACAGTATACTCGTGACTATCCAGGGTGGTAATTTTTAATTATATAATAAAATTTCAAACAAAGGCCTGTTCTACACGCTATGGTATAATGGTACAGTGACCTGTACACGCCAATAAGACTAAAAGTTTGAATGAAAAATGTAAGACATAATCTAAACATAATTTTGCATTTGACTGTACATCATACACCATCTCCTGCCACCGGCAGGGTTTGTCCCGAACGTAAGCCTCCTGTTCTCCCACCACTTATTTTCCCCCGCACCGGCCTAATCCTCTCCTCTCCTATACGCACTCCCTTCATCCACCTATCCCTAGTCCTGGTGAACTTGAGAACATGTCATCGAACAGACATTCTCTTATAACAAAAGAATAATGATAATTACTCAGTGTCTACTTTTGAGGCAAAGAGGGCAGGTGCATCATTGTGTGCGGTAGTTTCATGTGTACTTTTTTTCTTTACTGTAAAATTCTTTGGTGAGTTTTTGGAGTCGTGGTGAAGTTTTCCCGTCAGTTTGTGTTTTAGTAACTTATAACATGTGAATTTTTCCATACACACATGCATATATATATATAAAAGCCCTTAGTGACCATGTCTAAACATCAAGAGTTGTTTTTATTATAGAACAAAAATTGAAAATACAGTAATTGCAAAAAATGAAAAATGATTGTTGGTGAAGTTATTAATGAATGATTTTAAAATGTTGGTGAGTAAAAAGATCGTGATATTTTAAAAAGCAAAAAGATAAGTTGATCGAGTCTATCGGATTTACTGTTAGTGTAAGTGGTATGTCTAGGTGGAAAACTATGGAGACCTCGAAGTGCGAAGATTTGGACAAAGTGATGCTTTTGGTTATCCGAGGGTTTTTAATCTGGGCTAGTTTTTTTACCCCCTACAATCCCAGATAATCTACAGTATCTGATTCAAGTGGCAAACCTAGCTATTTGTAAATCATGCAGGCAGTGATTAATATGTAAATATGCAATGAACACTGAAATTAATGTTTTTATACATTTCTGCTTTTGTTCAGATTGTAACAAAAATTCAGATTTTGCCCATAGATGGCACATAAAGATTCTTGAAGTATGCTCATGTTAAAAGATAGGAGATCAAATTATGTGGTATGTTTAAAATAAATTACAATTTGAAAGTTATCAGCATTCTTATGAATGGCTTTTGAAATTTGAATAATTAATAATAGTGTATAGGGATGCATTTTATGTTTAAGAAAATACAGTATTGCTTTTTTTTTAGATGTTAATCTAAGAGTAGAAACAGAAACTTGTTTAAATAGTTATTTACGTAAGTTTTTTTTAAACTATATTCGAATAGACTGCATTTGAGTCGAGAGTAAAAAAAATGAATGGGGGGCGTTTAAGTATTACATAAGCACATTTTTGGCCATTTTATGAATACATGAATTATTATATTTATAAAAAAACTTTAAGCTACTTTTAATCTGATGACAAAGGTCCTTGAGTTCACATCTCGACACTTGTAACTATTATGTGTCCATTTGGGGTGACCGGGTAACTGCGACATTCTTGCCCGTCTCTTTCCGTCTTGTTTTGAGCCCCCCCTCCCCCTCCCCTACCACCTAAAGGTGCTTAAGTAATACTTGAATGCCCCCATGACATAATTGTTACCCGTTTAAACCAAAGAAGACTGATTAAGCATGTTGACTGTTTTGCAGTAAACTGCTTCTATAGTTTTATTATTTATTGTTAAGTGTAGTGGTAAAACTTTAATTTTATTGTTATGTGCAAATTATTAATATTATAAAAAATCATGTACATAGTATTTTGCTTATACCGTATAAAACTACTATGTTGTCCATTATTTAGTTATTAACGTCTATTTTTCTTTAAATGCTAAGTAAAGAGTAAACGTTTCATTTGTAATGGGCAAAGGAATCCAGGATAAATAAAGTATTAATTTTAAACCCCAGTTTGTAGACATATTTAGTGGGGGAAAAAAAATTCAATCATTGTGTTGGTCATATGATTTATGCTATAAATAAATAAGTGATTTTTTTTCCAGGGTTGTTAGAATTATTCATTGTGTTTGACCAGAATTTTTTACTGCAAAAAGCTGGTGTGATTTTTTTTGCCTTAAATAAATTAATGAAATTATCTTTTATTAAATTGTGCATTATTGTAAGATCATTTAATGTTATCTTCTAAATAAAATACTCAGGCTTTTTATTTGCAATAATTAAATTAGTTTGAGATTTTTTTCCTTTCTTTTATTTACCAGATCATCACCACCATCATCAACTGTTTCCAGCTTGTGGCTGGGTCAGTTTAGTAAAATTACCCCATTTTCTTCTGTTCTTCCACCACTCTTTCTCCTTTAGTTTCTTTCATTCATCTCCTCTCAATTGAACACTTTCTGTTATCTGTTCCTCTCATATATTTCTTGGCCTCCCTTGTGGTCTTTTTCCTACATACTTCATTCCCAAAATTATCTTCGGCAGCCTCTCTTTTTTCATCCTCATTACCTGCCCATACCATCTCAGTCTTGCTTCCTCTACTATCTCATGTACTCCAACATCCTCATTACATGTCCATACCATCTCAGTCTTGCTTCCTCTACTATCTCATGTACTCCAACATCCTCATTACATGTCCATACCATCTCAGTCTTGCTTCCTCTACTATCTCATGTACTCCAACATCCTCATTACATGTCCATACCATCTCAGTCTTGCTTCCTCTACTATCTCATGTACTCCAACATCCTCATTACATGTCCATACCATCTCAGTCTTGCTTCCTCTACTATCTCATGTACTCCAACATCCTCATTACATGTCCATACCATCTCAGTCTTGCTTCCTCTACTATCTCATGTACTCCAACATCCTCATTACATGTCCATACCATCTCAGTCTTGCTTCCTCTACTATCTCATGTACTCCAACATCCTCATTACATGTCCATACCATCTCAGTCTTGCTTCCTCTACTATCTCATGTACTCCAACATCCTCATTACATGTCCATACCATCTCAGTCTTGCTTCCTCTACTATCTCATGTACTCCAACATCCTCATTACATGTCCATACCATCTCAGTCTTGCTTCCTCTACTATCTCATGTACTCCAACATCCTCATTACATGTCCATACCATCTCAGTCTTGCTTCCTCTACTATCTCATGTACTCCAACATCCTCATTACATGTCCATACCATCTCAGTCTTGCTTCCTCTACTATCTCATGTACTCCAACATCCTCATTACATGTCCATACCATCTCAGTCTTGCTTCCTCTACTATCTCATGTACTCCAACATCCTCATTACATGTCCATACCATCTCAGTCTTGCTTCCTCTACTATCTCATGTACTCCAACATCCTCATTACATGTCCATACCATCTCAGTCTTGCTTCCTCTACTATCTCATGTACTCCAACATCCTCATTACATGTCCATACCATCTCAGTCTTGCTTCCTCTACTATCTCATGTACTCCAACATCCTCATTACATGTCCATACCATCTCAGTCTTGCTTCCTCTACTATCTCATGTACTCCAACATCCTCATTACATGTCCATACCATCTCAGTCTTGCTTCCTCTACTATCTCATGTACTCCAACATCCTCATTACATGCCCATACCATCTCAGTCTTGCTTCCTCTACTATCTCATCTACTCCAACATCCTCATTACGTGCCCATACCATCTCAGTCTTGCTTCCTCTCCTATCTCATGTACTCCAACATCCTCATTACGTGCCCATACCATCTCAGTCTTGCTTCCTCTCCTATCTCATGTACTCCAACATCCTCATTGCATGCCCATACCATCTCACCCTTGCTTCCTCTACCATCTCATGTACTCCCTGTACCTTCACTCTTTCCCAGATAAGTTCTCATGTTTACCACACGCTTAAGGGTAAAAAAATCATTCTAACATTATAATAATGTAAATTAAGTTTTTTTAAATAGATGAATATAATAAATGAAGAAATGTAATTTTAAAATGGTTAATAATGGACAGGAATCACGACCACGGGGACTGAATCAGTGAGTGGAGTGGGGATTACCGCTTATTGGCGGTTTGGTCACAGAATACATTTAAAGTTCAGAATGGTATATATAATGTTCAGTATTTATTTAATTTTTTATGTTGAGCTTTTCTTATGGTTCAAATTTATGTTGAAAAATTATACCTGGATAAGAGAACCAAACCTTTGTCCTTTGACTTAGCGTGCCATTGTTTTTATCCCCTAGGATGGTGCTTTGCCCATGATTATACATATACCTAATCCAGATTAGAAAATAAACTTATGGTGAAATATGTGTAGTTTATTGGAATATTTTCATATTTTGTCAATTTTTGTACTTAGTGAAACATTTCAATTCATGAATTCTCATTCGTATTTATTAACGGTGTGCTAGTAGGCATTTTCCACTTCAAGTCGAGTTTGAACGAAAAAATAGTTTTAATTTTCGATTTCAAGTAATATGGAGAAATGGTTGTAATAGAAATATTTCAAGTTTAATTTCTGTAACAGATACATTTATAAATCATAAGTACAAACATAAATTGTTTCAGAATGAATTTTTATTTTGCGAAAAAAATTATAATCCTCAAAATTTGTATTTTTAACTATACCATCCACAATAACGTTAGGTAAAAATAAATACTAAGGGACTCTATTTGCTATTAAATAATATCATAAAATTAATTAACCTCTTAATTTTCAAAAATCATAAATTCTAAGTACCTACCAAAAAATTTTGAATTTAGTAAAAATCGATGAGTTCAATTAACTTCTAATGCTCGACTCAAACTCGAATTTTTGAGTACTCACACACTCCTAATATTTATACTATTAACATGAATTAGATCTGTTTATTCCTAAAATCAAGTGTAAATGTTCATGTAATTTCTTGTAGATCTAATAATAGTCTACAATGTATCCAAGAAATGAGGCTAAGATGTATTATAATAATGTCAATAATGATTATTTTTTAGATCTTATACATAAGCACTATTTTGTTTAAATAAGTTGTAGAAATAATTTGTAAATAATAACCTATCTAAGATAATTGCTGTAAATAAGTTTATCATGCATTTTGTAAATTATGATCGGTTGGATTGAATCAAGTTTTCATATTTCTTTTGTGAGATGTGGTCAGAAAATACATAATGTATACTAGTCTTGAATTATTGTAATGGTTCTTGTAATAATTGTATAAATATTGCTTGATTTCTTTATCAATAAAACAAAAGCTATATGTAATTTATTTTAAATACTTTTTTTTTCCTGAATGAAGATTATGGTGAAGCTACGAAAAAGAAAATCCAAATTATGGTGATGTCCCTTTTTAACAAGATATCTTCTTTGATTTTTGGCTGAAAAAAGCATTTTAGTATTCTAATGAAACACTTTATCTTTTCACTTTTTGATGTAAATTTTGTTATGATCGGATACATACACAGCAGAAACCTGGACATTGAATGTAAGAGAGACAAGGAAAGTGAAGGCCATTGGAATGAAGTTTGTGAGGAGCATGTTTGCTGTCACGAGGATAAAAAGGATTAGGATTGGAGTTATCTGGGGAAATAGTTGGGGTACAGGGAGTACATGCGTTAGTATAGGAAGCAAGACAGAAGTATGGGCATGTGATGAGGATGTTGGAGTACATGAGATAGTAGAGGAAGCAAGACAGATGGTATGGGCATGTGTTGAGGATGTTGGAGTACATGAGATAGTAGAGGAAGCAAGACTGAGATGGTATGGACATGTGATGAGGATGTTGGAGTACATGAGATAGTAGAGGAAGCAAGACAGAGATGAGATGGGCAGGTAATGAGGATGGATAAGGAGAGGATGTTAAAGAAAATGATGGAAATTAAATATGTAGGGAAAAGACTGAAAGGGAGGCTAATAAAGAAATTGGAAGAACAGATAACAGAAAGTGTGCAAGTAAGAGGTGAGGATTAAAAACAAATAAAGTAGAAAGGATGGTGCAGGGATAGAGGAAAATGGAGGCATTTAATAAATTGATCAGGCCACAGGCAGGAAACATTTGGTGGTGATGATGATGATGATACAAATGAATATTGAAACAAACTTTATGTTGAAATTATGTTGAAGTTTGAAAATAACTTTTAAGTTAGACATAGATTCTGGCTAAACACTAAATTTCCCAAACCATAGCATTTTTCTTAAAGGTAAGGAAAAGCCACCAGTTACCTTACATCTGGTTGACATTTAACACTAGAATGCTATTGTATGTAAAATAGAGTAATGGTTGAACAATACATCCTTTTTCCCCTGACTAGCAAGACTCCCCTCCTTTGAACTACATCTCCAATGGTCAATCAACAATTAGCTGTTGCTACAAATGATTGCGCCTTGGATGTTACATTATGTTGTTTGGAAGTAGAAGCCAGATTTGAGGGGAACACCAGAAATAACTGTGCATGGACTGTTAAAAATTGGTTGATAACAATAATCTTAATTTCTTTCTTTTTTTTACTAAACGAGATAGTTTCAGCCATTACAAAAACATTTAAATATACCAACGTTTAATTGTATCTACACAGGTTTTTTAAGACATTGAATTTTTTTTGTTTTGCAGTTTGATGTATTTATTTTTGTGTTTGATGCATGTTGATTTTGATGTAATTAAAAAAAAAACGCCTCGGTGGCGTAGTTGGCTAACGCGCTTGTCGTGTTGAGCTCAAATGCTGAGGACGGGGAGATCGAGGTTTGAATCTCGGTCGGGTGAACTGGGGGTGGTTTATTCCTAAATGGTTTTCCACTCTCCCTCCACGTAAATGCGGGTTCACTTCCTCTAATACAACCTTCCCAATTCCTAATCCATTAGAGTAATTAGTACTTAAAGCGTATAACCCGAACGGGTAGTAAGACGCGGTGCTAAATAATATTATTATTATTATTATTAATTAAAAAAAAATACTAAAAATTAAACTCAGATCACATAAGAAGCTTATGAAAGGTTGTATCATTTATTAGGTCAAATTTACAATTATCAATAGAGATACAGCACTTTACAATAAATATAGTATACTAGGGTTAAAAATAGATCACAAACACTCTATAACATTTTTTTTTGTACACACACAATCTTTGGTGGGTTGGACCTCTATTAATTATTTAAATTCATATCTGGACAAAGTCATGCCTCTAAAACATTTTTGAAATACTTAACTCTTCATGTATTTACAATAAAATGAATTAACTATTTGATATCTCAGGATTTAAATGAAAGAAATAATTGTTTGTTGAAATTTTTCTTGTTGGTTATACTGAATTTTGAATAACCAATTTTTAACTGTATATTAGAGATTAGACTTTGAATTTAAGAATAAGTGTCAGTTAATTGATCATTCTAAATTATCCTTATTTATAAATAATTTTTATTAAACCTAAGCCAAATAAAAAACATTTCATTTTTACAGATAGAGGTAATTTAAAAAAATATTGTGTTCTTTGTTGCAACTTTTTTAAACATTTAAACTGTTCAATTATTAGACATGAAATTGTGGTTTAAATCATATCAGTAAGTAAACACATTACGTTACCCTTACAAACCCCTCCAATATGTTGTCATAATAATGAAGCGAACTAATGTAAATTCCAATTTTCATAGGAAGCGTTTTATCTGAAAGGAAAGCTACATCTGATTTCATGTATTCATGCATCAAGTCATGTGATCTGTGGCTTATAAATGTTGATACATATTATCAATATTTATAAAATAACACTAAAAATATGGTAAAATCTTATCAATATTGAAAAAAAATCCAACGCTAGTACAATTAATTAATTATACATTGCCAGCGAAGCTATATCTGTAATCTATATATTATTTACATTTATATGAATCAAGTATCTTCGTAAATTGAAAAATGGTATCTGTACACGGGAATTGAACTTGGGACATTTGACTTAACGCACCAATGCTGTATCCTTGAGCCATCCAGGACTCTTCACTCATTTTTAAGGTCTTCATCAAATACCCTCGCACTGTGAGTGAAGAATGATCCTTATCCAAGGGTTCCAGGTTTGGTTCATTTGTTCAGGTGTCATTTTTCAATTAACAAATATGCCATTTTTTTTTGCATTATTTTTTTTGTTGTGTTCTATTCATAGCTTGGAATTTTGCTTCAGTTTTCTTGCATGTTGAAGTCCTTCCCCCACAGCCTTCAGCGCGAGATCGACCTTGTCAGTCGTGGCGTTGTACCCCATCAAACCAATACGAAACACCTGGCCCGCAGTGGGGCCTAGTCCACCGGCGATCTCAACAGCGTAACTATAACAAAGAATTAAGCTGGTTGTACAATTAAATAAATGGTGCGGTGGGACTTTCTCATTTCTTAGCCTAAAAATTGAGATAATTATTCAAAATGCGTAATATATATGTAAAACAAAATAATATAAAATTGTCGCAGAAACATTTCACCAAAGAGAATAAATGAAATAATATAGTTCTTTACAAATTCACATGAACAAATCTGAAGTATTTTTTTAGCACCTCGTCTTACTACCAACATAAAAAAAAATACAAATATATTAAATTTCAGATTTGAGAATATGTTTTAATATAGTAAATTCAAGTAAATTTCAAATTTAAAAAGTGAACTTTGCTTACCCTTTTAATATAGTAAAATGTTGTTAATGTTGAACACAAAAAAGTATCTTAAAAGCCCTTCTTATGAAAATTGTGCTGTAGGAACTTCTAGTGAAAGAAATGTGTGTGAGGGCATCAGATCTAAAGGAATGATGTTCTCTGACTTTAGACGACAGGATCTTACTTCTTCATGGCGTAATCCTGGAGGACTTTCAGGTCCAAGTTGGCGGGGACCCTGACAGTGGTGATGGTCGGAAGTCTGGCGTCCTCTTTCTCCACGAACAGCTCAAGCCCTAGTCCCCTCAAACCGTTGTGGAGTCTCTTGGCACACGCACTGTGTCTCGCCGTACACCTCTCGAGCCCTTCTTCGGCGATGATGGCCAGACCCTCGCGAAGGGCGCTCACTAGAGTGGATGAGATGGTGTGGTGGTACCTAGAGATGAACATCTCCCAGTAAATAATTGTCAATGGGAAAATTTCCCACGATGTGCGCTTGTGGCCTAATAATATGGTTAAAGGGCTAGGTTGTGGAACGAGGGTACCTAAAGCCTATAACATATCTGTTTAAAAGATGTAGTCCAGATACATCTCTGACTAGATATATTGTTTATATGTATGGTACGGACTAGAGCAAGTTGTTACGTTCATTGTTGTCTCAATCAGGTCAGATATAGTGTTTGCAATGCTCTATATCTTCTGGTATAGACTAGAGCAAGTTGTTACTTTCATTGATCTGTCTTGTCTGGTCAGATACAGTGTTTACAATGCTCTATATCTCCTGGTATGGACTAGAGCAAGTTGTTACTTTCATTGTTCTGTCTGTTTGGTCAGATATAGTGTTTACAATGCTCTATATCTTCTGGTATAGACTAGAGCAAGTTGTTACTTTCATTGATCTGTCTGTCTGGTCAGATACAGTGTTTACAATGCTCTATATCTCCTGGTATGGACTAGAGCAAGTTGTTACTTTCATTGTTGTCTCAAGCTGGTCAGATATAGTGTTTACAATGCTCTATATCATCTGGTATGGACTAGAGCAAGTTGTTACTTTCATTGTTGTCTCAAGCTGGTCAGATATAGTGTTTACAATGCTCTATATCATCTGGTATGGGCTAGAGGAAGTTGTTACTTTCATTGTTGTCTCAATCTCACTTATGTCTCTGACAAAGAAAGGGACAGAGGTATGAACGATACTAATAATAACATTCAATACAGCCAGTCCCTGTGATGAATGGAGGGAAGGTGTCGCTTGTAGGGTCAGTTGGTGGCTTGGCAGACTGATGTGCAAAAGTACCTTCTGGCTCAGTGAGGAAATTACCTCACTCCTCATTTACCTAGTGCACCTCTTCAGTGTTGCCTAGGCTTTACAGCTGACAGAACTGTTAAGAGGATCCAACCAACCTTTGGGTTGAGTAGGCTCTACTTACTATATGTACATACAAACAGTGTGTTGGAGGATTAGGGGTGGAAGGGTGGGGGTAGAAGTTTTTAGCAAATTCTTAGGCCAAACTTAGAATCATTTTAATTATCCTATTGGTGAATACACTGAAAATAAAATACAAACAATACGATGTGAAAATATATCACTAAAATTTTCAAATTTTCAAATTTTTTCCTAGGGAAAAGTAATTTATTTTTAAAGTCTTTAATATTAATATTGAAGTTTTTTTACATCCATTACTGTTTTTAAATTTTTGATTGGAACTCACTTAAAAGGCTAGATTTTTTTCCCCCAGAAAAACTGTTAATTGAAAATTGAAACAAATAATGGAGATTTTTCCAAAACAGTTATTTTTCTGTATCGCGTTTCTAGTGGTACCTTGAATGGAAACATCGTGCAATCTCTTATTGTCGCTGTATGCCCTAAATTGTTGCGATTATTCTAATTACAGATTGCATAGTAAAAATGAATGTTAACACAGACACAATGATGTGGACTTACTTCCGTGGCTCTCCGGAACACGCCCAATAATTGGAGAGATGTTTGACATCCCAGTAAAATACCGACACAGGAGTCTTGCGAGATTCAATCTTGGACCTGAAACACAGAGAGAGAGAAAAAAAATGTTCGGAATGCAAGACAAACAATGGAGGCAGCTGATTTTCTGTTGTGAATTTTTGATAGGCTTTAATCCACAGACATTTAACAAGCCTAACTGGAGTGCATTGAAAATAGGACCTAAAATAACCCATTCCTTGAGTTACCTCACTAAAATAAGCTATGAAATGTGACATCGACGTCACGGCCTATGAGGATTTGGGGATGCGTCCACCCGCCTTTCAAAAATTTCAATGTGATGGTTTTACAGCTAATTGCAATACAGCTGACCTAAACTCTTGTGGTTGCATCATCCTAAAGTATCTAAAATTGACAGGGGGAAGGGGAAGCACTTGTATGGAAATAATACATTGTTTTATAGCAAGAAGAACAAGAGAGCCAGGAAGGTAAGGGAAAAATTATCTTTGTCCCGTCACATAATCACAAGGTTGTGACGCTAGTGGATGCGTTGTTCGCGGCTATTCAAAAATATTTGTGGCCCACTAAATCTCATGAGTTTATTATTAGTCCTTCATTATCATCGTAGCAACTTTATTGTGTCTCTTGTGAAGTATTAACTTAATAAATGGCATGAAATTTCTAAAAATCTTTGTATCCATAACAATCTAAAAGCATAAAACAAAATAAGTTTTCTAAAATGCTTTAGGCTTTCAAGTTTTCTTTCTCTATAATTTTTTTATAAAATATAACATAGTGAATAAACTGTATAGTAATAAATAATAATGTTTGTGAATGTAGGTACCCAAAAGGCCATTTCTTCTAAAAATTGGTATGTTCACCTGAAATAATTCCTCAGAAAATTGTTGACATATTCGGCACACACTCTCAAAAATGTTCGGCAGCCCTAGTTAAAATGGTCAAGTTAAAACAGGACCCTTCGCTATGCTCGGTCAACAAAATAAAATATATCTTTGGTACGCTTACAAAGCCCTAGAGTTGAAGGAGATTGGGGCAAGTCCCGCAGGGGACCCCAGCACCTTCTGGGACCCAGAGTATATGACGTCAATCTCCCATTGGTCCGTTTGGACCGACACCCCTCCAAGGGACGCCACCGTGTCTACCACCAGCAAGCAGTCGTACCTGGAGCAAACAAAATCAGATTTATCGCTAAAAGGTAGTACGGTACTAATAGTGGAAATACTCTTAATACTGATTCTGTAGAGCAGAACTACAGTAGCCCCATGGCTTCTTTGGTGCTGACTGACAGCTCACAGCTGACTTCTGATAGTCAACATTTAGGTATATACCTAAATTTTGACTGTCAGAAGTGACAGCTGCTCAACACATATTTATGCAGATCATATGGTTCGGCGTAGGGATACATAATTTGGTCTGGTAACTTTTCAAAGCCATCAGTCAGCACCAAAGAAGTCATGGGGCTACTCTAGTTAAAATAGTACTTACGATACATTCTCACACTTACACACTAGGCAGGGGTAGAGATTTACCCAACCCCTGGACCTAAAACTTGAAGGGGTTTAGGGGAAATGCACCCAACCGCCGCTGGAGGCAGGACAATTTTCAAACTATATAATATAGCCTACCTCTAAAATCTATTTTGAAGATTTTTTTGAGTAATTGTGGACTTGGGTTTAACATTTTTTAAACTAGTCACTAACATTAAAAACATAAAAAGTAGACATAGCCTTGGCTCAAAGAAAATTGTTATAAACATCCTCGAAAAAACCATGTTTAATAGATTCCAACTTTATCAAAAAACTTCTGATTTGGTACTTTTAACTTCATACTTTAACTTCATTCCAAACTACTAAATGGTTTTTATCAGCGTACTGCTTTGAAAAAAATCATTATCATTATTATTATTAGCACCGCGTCTTACTATCCGTTCGGGCTATACGCACTTACGCTAATGTGTAATGGTAGGGTGATTGTGAGATG